>JAHREE010000352.1:375563-416476 GCA_033628505.1 Tringa tobata | reverse complement strand
TTTTTTTTTTTAATAGAAAGCTTACATCCATCATACACTTACAAAGCTGTACCGGTGAAGGTAGTCTCTAAGCCTCCAAGTGTACATGTATTCTTGCTCTTTTTTTTTATTTTTATTCAACTTCTTTTACTTTCCTTTCACCTCTTTCTTTGACTTTCGTACTAGTGTCGTCTTATCCACTTAGCTGTTGTTTTCCCCTCCCTCTTATTCTTTCCCCCCCCCCCTCTTACTTATATGGCTTTTCTAGCTTTGTCATTTTACTGACTTCCTCTGTCTTTCCATACTTTACCAATATCTTTTTAGCTCTCTTCTCCCTCTGCACAGCTCTGTGTATGAGAGACAAAGCAAGATAAAGTTACTTTTGTCCCCTCATAGTCATATCCCAGCGTAGGGCTTGCAAATGCACTAATAATTTGGAAAATAAATGCTGCTGCAGGTTGTTCCAACACAGTTCCTGGGGTGCCCACATCCTTACATTGGTGTCACTGTAACACAGGCCAGCCCTGGGAAGACCTTACTAGTGTGTTCGGTCAAGAAAATAAACACCAATACATAACTCCAGCTATACCTGATTAATTATTCAATCCCTGATGCTGCAATGAGCTGTGCTTCCGAATGTACTCTTGATAATTTGTTATATCCCAAGTATATATCCCATTGGGAAATTTCAGGCATTTTTCTTTACCCGACTTATTCTTGCCATGTCGTATTATTGCTGGAAGACTTTTCAGAATGAGTAGACTTCCGACAGGTTGCTGAATTATGTGTTTTATACAGTCCTGAATTTACCATATTTTTCTCAGGCTCCTGGTTTTAATTTGGACATTACACAAACACTATAGAAACTCCATTATCCAACACCTTTCTGTGCCATTTTGGCTAGAGCAGCTATGTGTTGTCTTAGTCTCAGCTTAGTCTCTTTAGTACACCATTATATTATGAAACAAAACATGATTTTTCTTCTTTTGAAGTCTTATATATCCTTCTGGGTTTTTTAGCAGTCTACATGGATAGGCACCCAACTCCAACTGTACAGTAATGAGCACTAGATATCTAATATGCTTCTGCCCCTTCAAAAATCTCATTTTTGACATTTTTATGGAGTCCACTTTGCTGTGCCTGAATGCATGACCCTGTATATAGGGATTCTGCACTAAGGCAAGTGGCTTGTTGATTAGTATCAGACACCAAATCCAAAGCTTTGGGGCAAAAGCCTGACCAAGACATTTCTACCAAGTCTTCGCTGTGGGTGTATTTGCCTCGTGGCATTGACAGAGAAACTCAGGTTCAGGGCCAAAGGGTCTTTCATGGGAAGTAAAGTATCACCCATCATCACCAAGCACAAAGTACTCTTTGGCTGCTTGTGTGATATGTCCAGCATCATAGTTTGCATTCCAGGTAGATAATGCCTGATATACAGGGCTTTAAAAATCAACGCCTATACATTAATTACTTTACATTGTCCCCAGAAGCTGATAAAAACCTTGGGAAAGTGGTGGGTTTTCAGTCGTGGTTTAAATCAATATTCCCACTTCTTCTGAGTTAAGTCCAAGGACACCACAAAATGAAATGTTTGGCATTCTCAACAAGGGTCTACCTTCTGTGTTCACCTGTTTGGCATTAGAAGTAAGAGTAATCCTATAAAATAGAGACACTGAAATATAACAGCCAACCCAGCTACAGTAGTTCATTCATACCTATTGCTATACGGCCTGTCTTCTATTTATTTATTTATTTATTATTACTTCCACTAATTACTTTTTGCAAAAGGCCAGTTCTGTAATACAGAGATTGTCTCCAGTGATGTGAGTGAGCTTTGGCTATAATTCCTCATCACCAGGACTGCAGGTGGTCCTGCAGTCTTTGGGCAGCAGGAGCAGAAACTTATCTTTCAGCAGATAAAAGTTGCTGTCAACTTTTCCCAGAAACAATAAAAGGACTATAGTGGTTTTGTGCCACTGTGTCCTTGGGATAGACCATCCCATGAACATTTTCTAAAGAGCTCTTACTGCTCCATCTATACATTCACAGCAAGGGAAGCAGAAGGCGGTTTGCTCTCGTGGTCCCTACAGGCCCCAGTATTCCTAATAGAATCACAGAATTGTCCAGGTTGGGAGGGATCTTTAAGATCATCGAGTCCAACCATTAACCTAACACTGACAAGACCACCACTAAACCATGTCCACAGGACATGGTTTCACAGAACCATAACCATCCCTGTGAAAAATCCACTCTGAATTTATGATTCCAGAACAAAAATACAGGAAACAAATGCTAGCTGAAGAGAGAAGGACAGTGTTTTAGCTACCAGACAAGGTCAGGATTTGCTCCCTCTAGGTGCTGTTCCTGTCTCTGCTGATGTTCTTGGGTAGTCTTACAGGTATTTAGCCTGGCCATTTCAAACCTGACTGCCTAGAATGATGGACCTTGAAAACCTAGCATGATTCACAGAAATGCTAAGGGCTGGTGAATGCTAAAAAAAGCTGGCTGGTTCCCCACTCCTTTCTGTCCATCCTTTCTCTGAGGATGAAAAGTTCCGCAATTATCTGGAGCCGCATTATTGTCAGCTGCTGAATGGCAGGAGCAAGTACAAACATACGAGTTGTGGTGTGTGAACTGTGAGAGAAACATTACCGTTTTTCTTAAAAGTGCAAAAGTTCATCCTTTAACTAACAATACTCTTTCAAACCAGTGTTGGTAATATGTGTTAAAGATGGATGCGTCCCTCCTTTCACAAGCTACAGAAGTCAGGCATGTTAGATGCATGGGCAAGTTAGATGTAGAAAAGCTTTGTAAACCCCAGTTTGTTCTTTCCTTTTTTTTGTCAAAAGCTTCCTCAGCTCTGAGAGATGAATAACTGGTCACATATGAGTGTCACAATCTGAGTGCTATCAGAAAGAAATCAATATCTAATTCCTGGCAGTACCTGCTTGAGTTTCGTTGTGTGCTCTCAAAGACATCAGTCACGTTCAACAGCAGAGACATCAACACGTGAGATAAGGCCTCGCTTTACTCAGCATTCTTTGGGAAGAATCAAGCCTGCAACAAGCAGTTCAAAATTCTGTTAACTTAAATGCTTATACATATACACAGGCTGGATTGTGCTTAGCAAGGTAAAGGATCTCTTCAAAATGTTGTAAGTATAGAAAGAGACACCTAAACGACCATGTTTCCCTTTAACACAGGCAGGTTTTGAGATAGAAACCACAGAGGTAAAGTGGACAAGAATAGGGATGGGAACATTTGCCTTTTTGGTGACTTTAAGGTGTCTTTATCATTGTGGAAGGGTCTATGCCTGCTACACCAGTATTTCAAGAGAAGGCTGATTATGAATTGCCTTTTTCCTTTGTTCTTGCTGTTTTGTGAGATGCTTAATGGGACAAGGTAATGTCAATGCAGATGAGTTCACACTTCCAGCTATTGAGGTGAATTCACAAGAATTAAAAAATAAAACCCAATGAAGCTGAAATACCAAATGGATTAAGTGCCATCAGGCAGTTTAACTACAGTACATATTAAAAGTGCTGGGTCATCCCACTCCAATTTACTGGCACAGCTGAGGTGGCTCAGCTTGGAGCAGCGTTTCCGAAGGCTTTCTGCCGGCAGGGGCAGCGGGTCAGTCCCAGCCACACACGGTGGGAGTTTACTGCCACCACCACGCTGCTCACCAGCAAGTCACAGGGAGAGAGGAGGCTCTGGGGCTGAAGATTTCACTGTAATTAAAAGCCAAGATGAGTTTTTACTTTTTGCACTTACAGTCACATTTCTGTTTCCTTTGTAAATGACAATACATTTTTGCAGTTTCCTGAAAGGTATATTTTGTTTTCCAAGCAGCTCCAGCTGATGGTGCAGTTACGAGAGGCTCCTGCTGGTTACAGGGCAGGCATTTCTCACTTTCTACTTTTTACTTCTTCCTGAAGTTCTTTTCTTTAGGGCTCAGAGTATTGAGCCCTACTGCAGGTTATCTCTACCCATCTGTCCCCCCAGGCGCAAACACATTTTTCACAGAATCACAGAGTGATATGTGATTGGAAGGGACCTCTGGAGATCATCTAGTACAACCCCCCAGCCAGACCAGGGTCACCTAGAGCAGGTTGCACAGGAACATGTCCAGGTGGGTTTTGAATGTCTCCAGAGAAGGAGACTCCACCACGTCTCTGGGAAGCCTGAGAACAAGGGCGAGCGATCATGAGATCTCTGTCAGCTGCTTAGAGAATACTTCATCAACCTCTACATCCTGGTTTTGGGGGGTCTGTAACAAACTCCCACCATGAATGACACTCACTGTCATTCACATTGTTAAGTTCTAGGCATTCAAATCTCCTTCCTTGCCTATCCCTTCTGAAAAGTTGGTAGCCATTGATCGCAGCACTCCAGTTGTGTGAGTCTTCCCACCATGTTTCTGTGATGGCAACTATATCATAGTTTCCCTGCCATAAAATGGCCTCCAGCTCCTCCTGTTTGTTGCCCATACTGTGTGCATTTGTGTAGATGCACTTCAGCTGGGCTAATTGTCCTGCCACTTTTGGGGCAGGACAAGCCCTAATTCCCACTTGACCATGCTCATACCTTTCTACAGTTGCCATCCTTGGCCCTTTACCCCTAGGCTCGTTACTAAGGGCCTGGTCTTATCCCCTTCCCCCTTCGATTCTAGCTCAAAGCCCCACCCATAAGCCGTGCTAATTCTTGGCCTAGTACCCTTTTCCCCCTCCGGGACAGGGTTTTCCCATCCTTTGCCAGCAGGCCTGCTGCCCTGTAAAACAAATTGGGATCAGAGAACCCAAAGCCCTGCTGGTAGCACCAGGGGATCCTCTGCCTTTTGTGGAGCCTCCACCTGCTGTTTTTTAACCTCTGTACAGCGCCATCCAACCCTCACCTCAGATTTACCTCAGCCCTTCCCGCCGCCGCCGCGCGACCCATTGTCTGCTCCAACCGCCTTTAGATCCTCGCGCGGCTCCTGGCCACGCCCCTTCCGCGCCTGATTGGCTGCCGCGGACTTCCTGGTTCCGGCTGGGGCTGTGAGTGGGAGGTCCCTGAGCTGAGAACCCCCCTGTGCAGCGCCAGCCCCACTCGGGCTCGCCTCGGGCCTGACCGCCTAAGGCCTCGCCGGCCCCACAGTCAAACCCCACACACGACACAACACAACACAATACGCCAACCTTCCTCTGGAGACAGGTATGACCCAATCACTGCAGCGTCAAAAACATATATGTCCTTACAACATCCCTGTTAGGTAGGAGAAGCACCGTTATTCCCTGTTTAGGGGTCAAGGTGCAAGGAAATCAAATTATTTGTCCCAAATCATAGGGATGATTTGGAACGTAGCTAGGAATTGTCTGCCAGGCTCCTTAGTACATCTGGATTTGTAACCCCAAGACAGACATATGTGTGAGAGCCTCCCATTATGTTGTGTGGGCATGACGTGTATATATATTATATATATACACATAAAACTTGATAAACATTTTTAATTGTCTTCATATAAAGGGGTTATGACAACAAAGAGGGAAAAAAAAGCAGGTTATATGAATAGCACGGAAACATTTGAGTCAAAAAGTCTTGAGGGGCAGTTTTAAGGATGGGAAACAAATGTCTCTGACTAGATATTTGTATTATAAAGCAAAATGGAGCAATTATCTGTTTGCACGAAGATAGCGTCTTGAAATATGTTAAATATTTTCCTATGGCCATTATCGGGGAGAATGTGGTCATGGCTAGATAAACTGGATGGTAAAAGTGATTCAGATGCAGAGTAGAATGGTAAAATTCAGATCTGTCTCCCACATCATTACTAACTTCTCAGTCAGAGTAACTAAAAAATTAAAAAGGAAATTACTTGCACTTGCTTTTAATCAACTAACAACAATGATGCAATTGATTTAAATTGATTTAAATAATAATAATAAAAAAAAAGATTTAAAAATCCATCATATCAGCCCCAATTTGGATTTTTTCTACGCTTGTACACAACCAGAGCATCAGTGAGGTCAGGCTGTGACGCTGCGACGTTAAAGGGATGCTGCTGGGAGAACATGGTCCAGCAAATGCAAAGATGCTGTTTTACAGAGAAAGCTTTACGAAAATGCCACTTTTTACCGTGATCTAACTTTAAATAGCTGATAGCTTCCTTCAACTGTGAATGTAGCAACCCACTTCCATAGGCTATTAATTTACTTCATAGGTTATGATTACTATTGATTTGATGGTGATTAGTCTTAAATTTATACTGTCGAGAAACTGACCCAATATCCTTTGAATTCTGTTTAGCTGAGATCAACAGTAAATGGCTCAGGCCCCAGAGGCACAGAGAACTGTAGGCAAATAAAATGGCATTATGCTTTGTTTTTTATCCCTACAGCAGTGGTACAATCCCTAAACAAGGAAACCCCCTGCCTTACAATCCTCTCCTCCCTCTCTTCTTTTTTTCAGATCATTTACTCATCTCCCTGTAAAAGTAATCCCATCACATGCCTTTGAAGGACTCAGAGATGCCTTCATCATGTAAGTTGACAACATTTTCCATAGGCTTTTCCTTAATTTCTTGCTAGAAAGTCTATCATAAACCTCTATCCCAAACAACATATTTTTACAATAATGTGAAAATGCGTTACTAAAACATACTATTGGTGAAAAAAAAAACACCAGGGAAGGATAAGTATAGCATTTTTCTTCTTATAAGCAGTATATAAAAGATTCTTTGAAAAGGTGTGATTTTTATCAGTTGTTTAACAGATCACATAATGAAATCTTAATCACGTTGGGGAGAACTCGGTACAGCTTAATAGCTGATGATAGGAGCTTTTGATCGGCAGAGGAGGTAGATTTCTATCATCAAACATTACCACTGCAATGATAGCTGTGGCATTCCGTGATTATACATTTACATAATGCCCAAATAAGATATTTCTTGGGAATTTTGCACCGAGGTATAAGCTTGGCAGGGCATCAGTAGGACTGAACCCTTTCTTGGATCTTTTGGTTTTAAAGTGCTGTAATTGCGCACACCAGGTCCGTGTTGCTTCTCCCCCTTGGCTTTGTACCTATTTTATATCAAGGGCTCAGACCATAAGGCTCATCTGACCGCTTTTGCCCTTATTTCTGTTATTGCAGCTGAAAGATAGCAGGCTTGAGTCTCCATTACTTATTATTTTTTATTGTATCTGCATTGAGTGGTCTATCAAGGACAGAGACGATGACACACCAGTACAATGTAGAACAGGGGAATGACCCCACCCCAGAAGCTAAGCAGCAGCACAAATAATGCCACTTTGTTTTTGAAATGCATTTTTTGTACTTCACCTATGAAAAACACATAGTGCATAAGATATTAAAATACATGTTAGAAGTTACCTAATTTATTTTCAAGGAAACAAAAAGAGAAATAATAAACCCTTTTCCAGTGCCTTCTTGAAGGCAAAAGACTAGAAGGATGAGGGTAATGCAAATGCCAGAAGAGACTCAACCAGACTAATTGAGCTTTTAGTGCTTATTGGTGAAAAAATTTTGGTCAATTTATAAATTGATGTCTTCCTGTAGCTCTAGCAAGTAGAAAATAAGCTAAACTCTGATGCATGTATTCCACTGCAATAAAGTATTACGGTACAATCCAATGGTGCTGTATGCTTGCATTCACTTGCATCTTAGTGACTAATGAGAATTTATCATTTTCAGATGGGAGACCAACTTAAATCTACAAAGTTTCTCCTACCTGTAGGTCTTGAGGCTAAACTTTCCCAAACTGTATGCATATGCTGTTCTTCACAGATAATTTTTTCTCCATTGACATTTTCCCTTCCATAAAGAGAATTTAATTGATTTCCTTGCATCCTTTTAATGTATCTCTCCAAATTAACAGTGTAGAAATTGATGTATTTGTCTGAAGTAAATCTATGGAATACTTCATAATTTTATTGAGATTGAGTGTTACTTTGAAAGAATGCATATTTTTAAATTATAAATCTCTTAAATCATCTATTTGGCAACTCATCACCAACTGCAAATCAGATGATAAATTACTCTCACTGCCATAACTCATTCAAACATACGTAAATGGGGAGGCAGTGGCAGCCAGGAGGGAGCCCGTGGAAGGACCATGTTTCCAACCCTGGACCTGAAGGAGTCTTTGAGTTCTGTGAGTGGTCACTGGTCCCTCCCAGCCCCTGAGTCTCCAAGGATCAGGCACTCAGCAGCCCACTTGTTCTACATCTATCTTTCATTTGTGCGATACCAGAAATAACAATCTCACTGAATTCTGATTATGGAAAAAAATCATTAATATTTCTGTAAGAAATACATACATGTTTAATATAAGATTTCTAGCCTGCATCCCCCTTTGCCATTACAAATGAAAAAAAAATCATTGTGCTCTAAGGGGTTTTAGATCAACACCAACAGGAATTGTTTTCTCGTAATTATAATTAGATAACTCTCAGGACAGTGACAATACTGATTCCCATTTTGTAGATGCATTCCAGTTGTTTAGAAAAGATTCTTTCCCTGACAGTGTATAATCTTGGGTGTAGTTTGTGTGCCCTTCCAGTCAATGCTGTTAAGAGTAAACACTGTATTGAAGACCTTTCTCCTCTATCTGCATCAATATATACTATTTACTTTCAGGAGTCAATTCTGTGTAGCCCCATAAATCTTAATCTAGCAGGCATTTAAGAAGCATTAAATAAGTGGATTTTTTTTTCCTCTATATTCAGCATTGGTTATTCTTAACTACATGTGCAGAATAAGAGCCTCAGTACATCGAACTCTGACAGTGCCTACAAAAACAGTCCTGTTGGTCGGTGCAATGATGAAAAAGAGCCACTTCCTTTCAGTTTGCAGTAATGAAAGTGGCATTTAAATCTGAAAATTATTCATAAAGTGCAGTACGTGCATATTTGTGTATTTCTACATCTGTGGATTAGATGACCATCATTCTGACTTAATAACAGTGTATGAAGCACTGTGAACATCATCTACGTCCATGCCCATGCAAATAAATTCACTAAGAGGGACCAAGCAGAAAAAGGCTCACAGGCTTGGGCTCACTCTGTTTGCATTAGTTTTGGCCCTCTGTCACTACCTGACCTACAATTTACCAAGAAAATAGAGACTGGCTGTTATGGAGATAGTTATTCCAAAGGGTTGGCATATCCCCTTCGCAAAAGGCTGGTCTCTGTCAGATCTTACTGGCACCCGCTCTCAGGATGTTTGACGTGAGGCACGGACACTGCTGCCAGACAAAAACTGAGGGGTGGGATGTTGGACAACTGTGTATAAAAGGAGGAAATGCAAAGTAGAAAGCCGATTACTGGTATCTTTTCCGTTCATGAATTGCTTTGTGTCTGCCTTTTTCATTATAGTGAAATCTCTCAGAGCGACTCCCTGGAAAGGATAGAAGCGAGCGCCTTTGACAGCCTTCCCACGTTGTCCGAAATGTAAGCATCAGTCAAAGAAAGGTACCCATGCTGTGATTTAGCATCATCAAAGCGTAAACAGTCTGCAGAGAACTATTCTTGGACCAAAGCTTTCTCTTGTTACTTCAGTCAGCTTTGGATTAGATCTATGATGAGAAAGGTTTCCCTCCTAAGTGCCATATAGAATCATGAGTACTGGGTAAGGTCTAGCCTTGGAGATCTAAATCAGGCAAAGACATCCATGCCTAGAAAGTCCCACTGCTTTCAGTGAGCTCAGCGACAGGAGTAGAGCTGTGTGTCTACTTCTGCTGGCTCTGTCGAGCTTTCTAAGCCGGGGAATAATTTGAGATGACAACAGATGAGAAAAATTTCTTCCTTTTTGAAGATGCGGTTTTCAAAGCCCTACAGTATTTAAATACAGCTGCTTAGTATGCATAGCTCTTCTTTTGAGCGCTAAAATATTACTTAAACAGAACATGTACTCATTTTAAACTTGACCTGCATAGCACAGGCATCTGAGAGAGAGAGTGAGTTAAAGCAATGACTAGGAGAATGCTCTGAAATATTTAGTGAAATTGGAAACTATAAATCTGATTCAATATTTCATTACTGCCTTTTTCACACAGCATGATCAGCAAGTGGCTTAAAAATGGTACAACTAAGTGAGGACAAATAAGCCTGGTTTTTTTTTTTCCTCTCTTATATGTGAACTCCATTGAAGCCATTTACTCATCACACAAGCAAGAGATGCAGAGTAATCCACCTCTCATCGGGTCCAACTTTCCCTAGACTCATGGTGGGTTTAGGGAAGGAATAACAGATTTGATTATGGATAGCTTGTAATTTGCTGAAACCAAAAAGCTAAGCAAGACCACTAAAGAGGTAGAGGAGGCACTTGCATCACATTGCAAGGGCTTGGTGTCCCCAGCTGCACTCAAGACCAATGGATGGTCAGGGTGGATGGGTTCAGTGGCATTCTTGGATTTGAACTCTTGTTGCAATTTCATATGCTAAAACCTTTGAATTTTGTACATCATGCACAGGGAGGGAGCTGGACTATGGCTGTTGGGCTTTTATGGAAACATATATGTTTACTAGATAGTATAGCTACAGAAAGTGCTCCTTGATTGAGAGGATCCCATTTTTTGTGCAACCACCAGGAAACAGTATTTCATAGAATCATAGAATTATTTAGGTTTGAAGAGACCCTCAAGATCATCGAGTCCAACCATAAATCTAACACTGCCACCACGAAACCATGTCCCTCAGCACCACACCGACTCATCTTTTAAATACCTCCAGGGATGATGACTCAACCACTTCCCTGGCAGCCTGTTCTAATGCTTGATGACGCTTTCGGTGAGGAAATTTTTCCTAATACACATCCTAAACCTCCCCTGGTGCAACTTGAGTGCATTTCCTCTCATCCTATCACATGTTACATGGGAGAAGAGACCAACACCCACCTCTCACATACTTATCTCCATCTCCCAGTTTATACAGAATAGGAAGCAGGCATCTGGTGCTCCTAGCCACTGCTCCAATAAAGACCAGAGTGCTCTGAGAGGTTAAACCCTCTGAGGCCCAGAACACATAGCCCAAAGAACCGGCAGACAATGGCAAAATGCTCACACCAGTGACCAAGATATCCAGAACAGATCCCCTCAGCTCAGTAAGCCATGAGAATTCAGGAGCTGCTACTTTTTGTCTGCTACCTAACAATTTACAGGCCATTTTTATTATCCATAGTGCTTCAAAATGCACTTGTGGTGGATTTTTAGGAAGTTTGTTCACAGCAGGAGAGCCTTCTGACATATTCTGCACTTTGCTGTTTTCTGACAAGGCCAATCACTAGCAAAATTCACAACCCTCCCAAATGTATAATGTTTATTACACTGGGTTCTTTTCCCTCATTACAGATTAATCCTGAACACGAAAAATCTGTTGCACATTGAGGACGGAGCGTTCAGAAACCTTCCAAGGCTAAAATACTTGTGAGAAAGCATTCTGTTTCTTTTCTGTTTGCCTGTTGGTTTGGGTTTTTTTCCCTCTAAAGGAATGGAAAAATCACAGAAAGGAGTATAAGGGAAAAAAAAAAAAAAAAAGAAGTTTTTCCATGCATTACGGTACACTAAAAGTACGTATATCATTTACGATAGCTTTAATGGGCAGTTAACCAATAGCAAGGCCTTTCAATAGGCAACAAGATAAAGTAACTCGGGGCAGGGCAGTAATGGACAAAACAGTGGTAAAGTGCTTATTTCTAGAATAAAGCTTTCATTCAGCTAGACAAGATAACAGGCAAAAGAGGCAAATCTCTTCATTGTGCTTACTGTAGAGAGAATATACGCTGCATCTCCAGGACACTGCTTGAGGATGCTACAAAACTCAATTTTTACAGGTCTTACAAACACAATTGGAGCCTAGTTAGAAATTATGGTATTTGTCACTCACCTTTTAATACATCATTAAACTCGTACCTACCAAGTTGGCCTCTTGTTGCATTCACTCTGGTAATCTTTTCTCCTGAAAATAGGAATTATGCTTTTCTCTAGGAGCATTTGTAACACTGGAATAAGACAATTTCCAGACCTGACACAGATCTTCTCATTAGAAGCTCATTTTATTTTGTAAGTAGGACCCAACCTAAGCCAGCTGTGAGTCTTTCCCATCTTGCTTCTGGATCACTGACAAAAATACCTTTTTTTTTTTCTCCCAAAGGGAGCTCTGTGATAACTTGCGTATGACAACTATACCACAAAATGCTTTCCAAGGGATGAACAATGAATCGCTGACACTGTAAGTAAAATAGTCCTAGCTCCAGTTCCTTCTCTGAGGATAACACTTCCACTTGAGGAGAGCAGCTTGACTTTATAAAAACCTTGCAAGTAAGCCCCCTAAAATACATGTGTGTACGATGAGATAAATTTCAAACTCTTAGGAAGTAGATGGGTGCTCTTCAAGCTGAAGAGCAGGGGTTTATCCAAAAGCTAACTTCACTTAGGAATTAAAATAGGATGAGGAATCCAAATCCTCAAATTCCATGCAACATTGTTTTTTAAATAGACCATCAACAGGGCATAAACTCCAAAACCTGCACTGGAGGCCAAGGTCTCTCTCTTTCCCTCAGGGATGCGGTTTCTTGAAATAGGACTTTCAGGGACTGACCAGGCTGATACTACAGGTCTAAGGCTGCTGGGCTTCAGCTGCACAGGATCATAGAATAGTTCAGGTTAGAAGGGACCTTAAACATCGTCGAGTTCCAACACCCCTGCCATGGGCAGGGACACCTCCCCACTAGACCAGGTTGCTCGAAGCCCCATCCAGCCTGGTCTTGAAGAAAATTGTGATCACTCCCCTCTATAGTGACCACCTACAGAAATGATCCCTGAAGGGTCCCTCTGAAGAAGAGGAAGGAGAAAAGATATTGGTACGAAGTACCAATGCTTGTTCTTACCCTGATTTCTCTTGACTCAGCTAACATTGATTCCCATAAGTCTCCCCACCAAGGCTTTCCATTTAGCAAACTGTGGGTTCATTGCTACAGCCACCTGTGAGATAGGTGGGCTTGATACTAAGTGAGATGCCCCAGCTGAGGAACACAAAAAGCAGCAGAAAGCTAAGGTGAGGCATCTTCTGCTAGCACAGCAAGAACCACATAAGGAAGCTGTGAGAAGTGACTATAAATCCCGCCTTCCCTCCTTGTCCTCACAAAAACTTCCACAAAGAAGTGCTGAAATAGGAAAAAAATCACAGACTGAGCCTCTCTGCAGGATGTGGCTGAAATTCAGGTCTCCTGAGGAAGGATCAGGTGAGCCATAGAGGGCAGGAGCAGACCACCTACTTTGTATTGTAGCCACAAACACCAACTTGGAGGCCAGTAAAGCCAACCTTTGTGGACCAGAGTGATTTTTAAAGGGCAGCATACGTCCAAATGGGGAGACTTGCCTTGAGACAAGTGTCTCTAAAGCCCCTGCACAAAGCTCCACGCAGATTTGAACCCACAAATGAGCTGTGCACAGGAGCAAGTACTGCAGCTGGCTGGACTGGGCCCTCCATCAGGCTAATGTGCCAGCATGACAGTAATTTCAACAGAAATTTTATGTATTGACCAGTACCATTCTGCAACCATTAGAGGAACTGAACATAAACGTGATTGAAGACTACTCCACGCAATGTTAAAGAGGAGCAATTGCTTAGATTAGGGCATCGTTTCATCTTACGAGCCTCTTTCCTACAAGCAAGTTCTCAAAATAACTTCAGCAAAATTATGATTCTGTTAATGGTGCAAGAAAATGAACATACAAGAGATGGAGAAAGGTGCTTAAATTTTTTACTGTAACCCTAAAGTGTAATAAATGAGAGGGAGTCTAATTCAGTGAGGAAACAGCCAAAGATCATTTTTCTGCCATCCTTTTGTGATAGGGAGCTCACCACAAGAAGAAAAGAATTACCTTAGCAACAGCTTTCTAATAGTAGAGCTACGCATTAACTCTACCCCATGTGGTTAACTGTAATTAGCTGAAGTAATTTCAGTTGTTGCAGCATGGTCTGGTGAAACACAAGTAATCTATGGAGGTGTAAAGTCAGCCTGCAGTAACAGTTTGCACTACAAATAGCTAATTTAGCCTTTCTAACAATTAGTGTTTCATGTGGAATGGGGAATTGATCTTACACATAATCGTGTCTTTTAAGCAAATCACTAATTTCAGCATTGTCCTGGGATAGACCCCTTCTATCAAATGCAGCTGAGATCCCCACGCTTCCAGCTTTTATTGGGAGCAGGTTCTACAGCCCCAGTTTCTGCTGTCCCAAAAACAAGTGGAAAAGCAACAACAGAACTTTCATGTCATTTATAAACAGCTAAATTTTCTATTAGGGCTCAATATAGAAGAAAAGAATCACTATGTACAAATCACAGAATGGTTCAGTTTGGAAGGGACCTTAAAGATCATCCAGTTCCAAACCCCCTGCCATGGGCAGGGACACCTCCCACTAGACCAGGTTGCTCAAAGCCCCATCCAACCTGGTCTTGAACACCTCCAGGGATGGGGCAGCCACAGCTTCTCTGGGCAACCTGTTCCAGTGTCTCACCACCCTTACAGTAATGAATTTCTTTCTAATATCTAATCTAAATCATAAATGATTATATTGAAGTTATACTGGAAATATTCACATATTATCACCAATGGATTTTTTCCTCAGTGAAATCAGACCCATAGGTTAGATTTCCTAATGCAGGAGAAGAGCTGGACTTCAGGTGGAGCAGAGCCCAGCCTTAGGGTGGGGAGTCAAGAACCCAGAGTGGCACCGAGTGTCCCTGTGCAGCTCAGGGGACAGCAAGGTTTCCACAGCACAAGTGGAGCCTGGCAGCAGTACTTTAGAGAAGGTCATTGACCACAGGATGATGCGCAACTCACCCCTGCCTCTCTGCAACGCCATCTCTTAGGCTGCTGGAAGATTTGTCTGTCCGCAGAGGATCTGCAATCCAGCAGATCTGGGCTTTAGAGTTGCTCTCCTCTTCTCTGACCCTTGCAGTTCTCCATTTACATTTGCTGACACCACAAAATCCAGGTCTAATGTCTTGTTTCTGGATCTCAGCCCAAGGTAGTCACAGGTGAGCTACTCAGAGGAGGGAGGAGCTGTAGGGAAGCAGAAGTTCTTTTCAACAGCTGAACAGGAAGGTGCTTAAGGAATTTAAGCTCCAATTTTATCTTAATTTTAAAGTCATGCAATAGTTACCTATGTTCTTTATAAGCCAGACCCTGGCTTATAATCATTAAAATGAATGCAGCATTAATATTTGAAACCTGTAGTATAGAACATAATCCGGTCTTTTCCAAATCTTTTTTCCTTACGTGTTTTCTTTTAATCCCCAGCAAATTATATAAAAATGGATTTGAAGATATCCACAGCCATGCCTTCAATGGAACAAAGCTAAATCAATTGTGAGTATGTTTCCCCTCCTCAGTTTATTTTTTTTAAACAGTAAATAATAGTTCAAACACAGCCAAAGGCTCTTCCTTCAGCATAACTGGCTGTGTCTTGCATTGTCTGATACCCATTAGAAAACTGTGTTTCAGTGTTGTTGGAACTCGGTTGTTAATCCTGCAGCACTTACTGCTTTTCCTGAAACACTATCCCTTAAAATGCTGCAGTTCTCAGGAGAAAAGCTCATCATTTTTAATAAAATTTAATAAGTTCTTAAACTTAGCAGCAATAGTGGAAAGCTTGAAACCATAGCCCAAACTGAGGAACCTACATTTTACATCTTGAAACAGTCACTTGTTTTTATATCCCTCTCACACGCTCTGGGACGAGCCTCTTGGTTTGGCCAAAACTTCTGCTGCGTTTTTGTAGGCTGCTACTGCAGTGAAGGAACCAGACTGGTTGGTCCTGGTTTAAGTCAGAAGAAATTGGAAATGTTCAGAATTAAGTGTAGATGATAATAGTCTGATGGCATCAGCAGAGGGAAAGGTGGCAAAGGAAGCATGAGCCAGATATTCCTGCAGCAACCACTGTGGTGGGAGAGAGGATCAAGAGGAAATACATAGGAAGAAAAAAACAAAAAAGGGTTATTTTAAAATAAAGACATAAAGAGTTAATGTTTGATTCCACAGAATCCTGAAGGACAATAAGAACCTGAGGCGGATACACAATGATGCCCTGAGAGGAGCCACAGGGCCAGATGTCCTGTAAGTACCCACCACTCCATCACCTGGGTGTACTGGTGTCCCCCAGGAACCACGTTGTGCTGCCTGGGCTGTGGCCTCCCAGCAGGAGGCCCCAGGCCTCCTTCCAGACCTTTGGGTCTGGAAGGAGACTTGGTCTCTTACCCTCTGCTTGTAAAATGGAAACATGTCAACAGCACACCATGAAATTACAGGGTGGAAGGCTCGGTTTGCACCATGACCAATGCTTATGAGCCAGTTCTAGCGTTGGCATCGACCTCTGCCCCACAGATATTTCATCCTTTGCTTTATTTGTGTCAGATTCTCCTTATCCTACCCCTGTGTCTTATATTCTGACATTACCAAGTAACTGGTCTTGTGGTAGGACTATGTTTTTACAATATATTATTTACAATTTCATTGTAAAAGTGAACCAGCAGATTGCATGCTACAAGCCTGTGCTGAATAAAACACATTATTATTATCCTCATGCTTTATTAATCAAGTGCTTACTAGAGGGCTGCACTGGCTCTAATTCCATGCAATAAAACACAATGGGTGGCTCTGTAAATAGCACTCTGTGCCTCACGTGCTATTTTGTTGCTTTTATTGGTGCTTTACAGTACATGTCATTATTAATATCACAATTGTAGCCTTTTCCCCCCTTGTTTAACAGCCTCGCTCTGGAAATCCTTGGTTGTGTTAATGGCCTTTCCTGACACAAACAGCCCTCCTGAAGTCTGTCTTAGACTGCTTAAGTGTTTCTTGGCAAGAATGATGGTCTCTTTTATGTGTGTTAATTAATAACCATTAATTAAGATTCCTGGGCAACAAGAAAGCGAGGAGGGTGTCCTACCTGTTAAGCTGGCTGGAGAGTCACATTCACTTACTTTCTCTACCTTTCACTCACTAAAGATCCATCACTTGCTCCATGCGTGGTGCCTTTCAAACAGAGGGGTCAGGACACAACCCCTGGCGTGGTGGTTGTGATTTCTCTAGGAAAAAGCAAGCTTCTTGCCACACTGGGCTTTCTGGGCCATCCTGGGGATGTTCTCACCCTATTGCTCCATAGTTTCAGAGACCACATTTCTGAGCTGGGTATCAGGTGCTGAAGAGGCTTTGCAGATTCAGACCTTTATGAAAAAATGAGTGGCTGATACCTACCATCGCGCTTTGGTGGTATTTTTATAGGTATGAAAAGAAAATAGAACGCTCTCTTTATTTTGCAGGGACATTTCTTCAACGGCACTAGAGTCCCTGCCTAGTTATGGGCTCGAGGCCATTCAAGTCTTAAATGCAACGTCGTCTTACTCATTGAAGAGACTGCCACCGCTGGATAAATTCAGCAGTCTTCTGGAAGCTGTTCTAACGTATCCCAGCCACTGCTGTGCTTTTCGAAATCTAAGGACAGAAAAGTAAGTCTGAATAGCACATTACTATATCACAGTACTTCAGAAGCTCCAAAATGGCAATTCTGCTTTATTCAGCTCACAAGGTTTGATTATCCTAATTCCAGTTACAAGGAAGCTGGGGTACGTAGCAAGGCCCTGCACGAAACAAAAGATCTCTGCTAAAGCCAGGAAAATTATTTCCATTCATTTTTTAAGAGAAACAGATCTCATCCTGTGCCCAGGTTCTTCCAGCAGGAAGTTTGCTTAAAGCTTGTATTTTTTTTCATATCTCAATTAAAAAAAAAAGCGTACTGGCACATGGAAGGTATACCTCCATCAATAGCACATTGTCCTTTTAAAAAAATAAAAATAAAAAAGCCCCTGTAGCCTTTTGCAGTGTAGCTTATTTAATGCAGGTGATATGCGGACATTGTCGAAAAGGCAAGGCTTTCAAAAGCCAAAATTAGGACCTGACACAAGCCTACGGGAAGAGGTTACTCAGCTAAGTAGTCTGTGTTGCTCTCCCTAGAACTAGGAACTGTGGTGCAGAGAGAACTTTGCTTCCGCTAATTTGGGGCAGTCACTGAGACAACTGGAGCTAATTATTCAGCATTTTTCTATCAAAAAAGTCAACTCTCAGTTGACTTTAGGCAGCCAAAGCAACTCCAAATAAGTTTAGCTGAAGCTGTGAGGATACCACACTTCTTGTCTGTCTCAAATGAAGGCTACAAGAAAAGACAGAGCAGTCATTTGTGGGAAGCCTGATCTATGTCACTGCCATACTATGGCATCAGGATTGTGTTGCAAAGGCAGGAAGAGAATCCAATTCTTCAGGGTAAAATTAGGGGTGATGTTATGCTTTCTCTGCCTACCTCACTTTACTAAGTGGTTCCTGCTGCTGCAAGAGTAGAGCAAAGATCCTACAGTCAAGGGTTTCCATTGCTGCCGATCTCTGATTTGGTCCCAGATCAAGTCTCTGAGTGTATTAAACACAGAAGCAACTCTGGGACAAAAAAAAGAAAAACAAACAAACAATACACAAATGTTTTATTCATTCTGATGAAGGTTTTTGATAGTATATTGTCAGGTGCTTGACTTTGCAACATGATCATGCTCTATAAAAACAGAGGTGCTTTAGTAACTCACTTTCTTACATTTAGTGTCTGTTTTCTTAGTAAACTGGGAAAAAGAAACCCTGTAAATCGAGGAACTAGACTGCCCTCCTAGCTGGGGCATCAGCAGGGTTCAGAGCTCATATTCACACATCTACAACCTATTCCTGTCTCCTTCTGTCACTCTGTACTCTCCATACAGTCACTCCACACAGTTTTTACTACCTCTGGCCCATATCCTGTTCCTTAGCACCTACGGGCTGTACCCTCTGATCGGTGAGATATGGTGACAAGGTCTTACGTACATCTGACCAGGGAAGCAGGTTCACTTCATTCAGCATCACAGACATTAGGAAAATAAAGTTCTCAGACCAAATATTCCTGAGATTTCTGGGTTACAATTATGGTGTGCTCATTCCCTGAGCCATGGTGGAAGGTAGCATTCAGTTCCCTCGAATTTCTTCCACTGGCCTGAAGAGGTGGGGAAAGAGGGATGCAGGTTATACCACATCTTCAAAAAATTACAAGAAAAACAACTTTTCTTGCAGTCCCATTATTTATAAGCCTGACACAGAGGCATAGATTGGTATCTTAGTTCTCTCATTATACATAAAAATTTCTATAACCTTCCAGGTGTGTGCTTCTCCTAAGAGTACACAAAAGAGCTTAGTGTTTTTGCTGGCTCTTTCTACTGTCCCAGCAATGAGGTCAGACAGAGCCCTCTCCACTCACACTGGCAGAGTACCTGGCCCAAACTTTCAAAGCCTCAAAAGCAGAGATTTTGCCATGTATGTCATCTTTCAACTTGTACTTTTCAAATTGCTTTACTTGCAACATATGAAGTCTACCTCCAGATCCCAAAATGCTACCATTCGAACTGGTGGAGAACCTGTCCCACTTCAATGCAACATTTCATAAGGCAAAACCTACCTTTTAATTCCAGCTCAAGTTATTTCACTATAAAAAGATACATCATAAACAATAATGGAGCTGAAAGACCATCCTTATACCCCCCCACGAGGTACCTTCTGCTGTCGCAGTGTTTGAAGTCTTCTCCCTGCTTCCAGCGGTCTATGTGAACATTCACACTGCTGTGAGGCCAACTCGAGCTTACCTCACACGTCTGTGAAGATCATTTGTAGAGAAAATGAGCATTTGGCCAAAATCCAAACTGAAACTCAACTTTCTTTTGATCCTTCTTTCAGACAAAATTCCTGGCTTTCCATTTTTGACAACTTCTCCAAAGAGTGTGAAAGCACCATGAGGAAACCAACTAATGAAATATTGTAAGTACCTCTCTGAATACAGATGTTGGAAGTAGCAAATACAGACCTCCCCCCCTCACTGTTCATGTGTTTTTTCTAGAACAGCATGTCTTTTGCTGCTGATTCAGTCAATGTAAAAGTTGCACAGTGGTAATTTTATTATCATTAAACCAAGATTTGCGATTTTGATGTTCAAAAGGAAAGAAAGAAAAACATAGTTTTATGAGCTTTACTCATTCCAGCTTCTCTTCTGAATTCTTGAAAGACTTTCAAAGCAGTGATTAAATATTTAGGAAAGTTAATGGCCTACGTGGAGACTTCTCATGCCTCAAGATAATTGCAGTTGTTTGTGTGATTCAAAGAAGAGCTGCTACTGTTAATATTTTTTTTCCTATAGAAAGGACTATTAGAAGTCTGTATATCAGTAGTTTTCCGTGGTAGAAATAGAGTCCCTGAGTTAGAAGTTTGATGACCCCGTGCAATTGGTTTACCTCTTCCAAATGTCTTTCCGTATCATCACGGTTCTCTTCGGCAGTGTTCAGTGGGACAATGAAAAAGGCTAACATCAAAACTGTTGTGTTGATGAAGGTTGACACAGGCTCTAAACCAGTATTTAGTGGAAAAGTTTAAGGGTTTGCTACTATCCATCCCTCATCAGCTAAATGGGTGACCTCAGGACTTCTCGTCAGCCCTGACGCAGGGGCAGAGCATTGTCAAGTCTAGAAAAACACAAGGTTATGGTCACAAAATTCCAACAGCTAAGTACAGCTGAAATATGATCGATTCGCTGGTATACTGACTTCCTCAGACATTAGCTTCTTTGCTGGTTGGTGAGGCTTCCTTCACTTGCTGTTAGGTTTTATTTGGCCTTTTGTAAATCCACAGCTGCCTTGAATCTCTTGTCACTGGCTCCTCATTTGCTGCCTGCCTGCAGCACTTTTGAGTGCCTCGCTTAATCAGTCCTGTCCACTCCAGTCTTAACTGCAAAAATGAAGCACTTCAAGACTACAAAAAGGCAAAGTCCAGAAAATCAACATGCCCAAGAATATGTTGCCTCTCTCAGGGATGGCTGTGGGGAGAAGCAAGGTGAGGCACGCAAATAAACACAGAGCATTAGATCGCATTATAAAGGCAAGCCAAGCAACTCGCCAGTAAGAAATATGATCACAAATCACCAGTGCCTACACCAGAGCAATCCCCCTGCTTTGGATTAGCATCTGTTGCACTCCTACTGTGCATTAAATAGTCTGCCCAGCCTATTGGCTCCTGAAGCTTTTTTGCTTTGGTAAGTCCCAATCCCAGCAATTCTCTGAGGAGATGTAATATTAAGCAAATAGAAGGAAGGCCATGATTCATGGGCTGAAAGTCAAAAAGTTGGGGAAACACAGCAGAAATCAGCCCAAAGTCCCAAGCTCTTCCTAGAAGAAAAAAAAATAACAGCTTGCACAAGGCAGATTTACATGTTTTACCATGTTTACATGGCCTTGCAGAAAATCACAATCTTTATTTATAAATAGAGTCAAACATATTCCCTGCTCTTCCAGTTTAACCTAGGCAAGTAAAAGCAAGATACTGGACAGTTTGTAATGGAAGGAGAGAAGATTTAGGATAACAAGACCGGGAAGTTATTTGCCCAACAGGAATAGCTGAAAAGCAGCTCGGCTTCATTTAACAGTTAAGTTTAATGTACATGCTTCAGTAGATGTGGAAGTTTAAGCATGTATTTAAGTTATCCGAAAGCTACCAGTTTTTTGTAGAGTTGTCCTCAATAGAGATGCTTTCCAGGTCTCACTCTGCAGACTGAGTGTTTGCCCAACAAATGCTCACAGTTGGGATGATTGAATAGTTGGAACGTCTCTTAAGGGAGGTGAGGGTGCACAGTTAAAATCCTTAGGTTATTTTACTTTGGCTTCTATAACTGTCCAATAAACCTATATGCATCAAACCTATAATCCATCAATTCAAGTGTTACTGTGGTTTGAACTGCAGCCTACTGGCAGCATGAGAAAGATGGCTCACAAAGCAATGAAGATAAAGTACTTACAAATAAGTAAGTTGTATAAGAAAGCATTCCCGTGGACATGACTGTGACCTCTGCTGCTCTCCATGGCTGCTGCCCAAGTGAAAGGCTTTCTTACAAGGCTTCATTATATGTAAACACTCTGTAGAAACACATCTAGGAAGGAAATGTTTTAGAACAACTGTTATCTGTTGTATTTCACAAAAGAGTGTGAGCAACACGTAACAACTAGTTTACTTCTATTTGTGGGGGGTTATTTTTTTAATAGCTACAGAGATGACTCTTACAACACATCACTGTGGTCAGCAGAAAGGAACACATACCTGTTTGCAACAGATGAAGAAACCTCTCCTTACAGCTACTCAGCCATTTTTGATGACAGCGAAATGACTGGCTTTGACTTTGAGTATGACTTTTGTCAGCCTAAGATACTCACGTGCACTCCAGAACCAGATGCATTTAATCCCTGCGAAGACATCCTGGGATACAGCTTTCTCAGAGTCCTGATCTGGTTTATAAACATCCTCGCCATCGCTGGCAATTTCACCGTGCTCCTCGTTCTCATAACTAGCCATTACAAGCTCACCGTCCCTCGCTTCCTCATGTGCAACCTCTCCTTCGCCGATTTCTGCATGGGGCTTTACCTGCTGCTCATCGCTTCCGTGGACGCCCAGACAAGCGGTCAGTACTACAACCACGCCATCGACTGGCAAACGGGCAGCGGCTGCAGCACCGCCGGCTTCTTCACCGTCTTCGCCAGCGAGCTCTCGGTGTACACGCTGACGGTCATCACGGTGGAGAGGTGGCACACCATCACCTACGCCATGCAGCTGGATCGCAAGCTGCGCCTGCGGCACGCCGTGCCCATCATGCTGGCCGGCTGGATATTCTCCATTTTAATCGCAACGCTGCCTCTCCTAGGGGTCAGCAGCTACATGAAGGTCAGCATCTGCTTGCCCATGGATATCGAGACGGGTCTTTCCCAAGCCTACATACTGCTGATCTTAGTGCTCAATGTTGTTGCCTTCGTTGTCATTTGTGCTTGCTACATTAAGATTTACATCGCGGTTCAGAATCCGGAGCTGGTGGCTGCCAATAAAGATACCAAGGTCGCCAAGAGAATGGCGATACTCATCTTCACGGATTTTACCTGCATGGCCCCCATCTCCTTTTTTGCCATATCCGCTGCCTTTAAAGTACCTCTTATCACAGTGACAAACTCCAAGATCTTGCTGGTTTTATTTTACCCTGTCAACTCCTGTGCAAACCCGTTTCTCTACGCAATTTTCACCAAAGCATTTCGGAGGGATTTCTTTCTGCTGATGAGCAAGCTTGGATGCTGCAAGAGCCGAGCAGAGCTTTACAGGATGAACTATTTCTCTGCTTATACCTCCAACTGCAAGAACAGCAGCTCAGCCCCAGGCCCCAGCAAAGCCTCACAAGCGCTGCTGCTCTTGTCGGCGTTAGAGAAGCCATGTCCTGCAGTACGAGCCAAGGTGTCTTGCAACGAAAACTAAACTGGGGCGCCAAGAGATGCAGCACTTTGCAAGGCCAGCTGTAATTATTCTAGCGAGTAGGGATTATTTTATACTGTCTTGAACATTTCACAATAAATAAAAATGCCAATCGGTATTTCTCGTGCAATGGAACTGTTCTGATGTGCAAAGTGATATTTTCCCTTTTCTTTTGTAATAGTAGGCATGGAAGGTGACTATTAGGCAAAACTCTTCTTTGGGGGAAACCAGGGGAGCCCAAGGTGCTCTTGAAGTTAACAGTATCTGCAGCCTGGCTCCTTTTTCTCCAGATCTGCTTCCCTGGGGTAATTAAAGCCTGCCTGCTACCTTTCATGCTGCCTTTTTCCATTCCGATCAACTGCGCTGGCATTGTTGGGTTAAAGAAAGGGGCACTAAACTAGATGTCTCCCTTCATTTCACCAACAGAAACTTAAAATTACACAGCCACCTACATCCGATTAAAGAACAGTGGTCAAGCGGTAGGTTGTAAAGATGTCACCAAGGAGAAAAGTTGACCCGCTGAACCTTTGTAACTAGCAATTTCACAGTTTACATTAGATCTCGGTCTGAGCCTGTAGGTAATTTACTTAAAATTAACCCCCACACAACCACGTATGATCTGGAAATCACAAAAGATGCAATAGCTGTAAAACCCCACCTGCTTCACACAGGACTGTATTTTGTACATGGTACATGCACGCCCACAAATCACGTAAGCTGTAAAGGCTCCCTCTCAGCAGCACGATAGCTTCTGCTCGCACAGGCAAATAAGTGCTGCCTTGTTTTCTCTCCAGGGACAGTCTCGGCAATTGTTTTCATCTGCTCACTCTCCAGCATCACCAGAGGCTCACATACTCACAGCCCAACTCACTTCCTAGCTGATGAAGCAGAGTAGTTACTTTTTAGTGACTGTTTTCCCATAAAAATCTATCTTTTCTTTCACCGTGCACTGCCTGATGCTAAGGAGATAGATTTGTGGCTGTGTTCCTAATTTAGGTAAGAATTGAGCATTCCTTTGCTATTGCAGTCTATTTACTCTGTCCGCAGAAGATAAGCTGTCACCCTTACGCAGTTTGGTTGCCGTGAGCCACCACCACACTGTATGGAAGTTGGAGATTCAGGTGTGTCAGCTCCTACCTGCATCATATGGGCCAAAGGATCTGTACTGGGAGACTTGGTTGGTCTCAATGATCTCAAAGGTCCCTTCCAACCGTGAAGATTCTGTGATTCTGTGAAGCTGCAGGTCGCACCGAATGCCAAGCAGGATCCCCCTGGGAGGCCACGTTCTGCACCACCTGGTCTTCTGAAAGCAAGAGGCTTACTTGTTGGGAAGTGTACAGTCCTGTGGGTAAAAACAGATGTAAAAGCTGTGGCTCAAGCCTCTTCTTAGGCTACTTATTCCTCCCAGGTCGGTTATGTTGCCTCGGCTGGGAGGAACACGCAATCGCTTATGTTTTGTCAAACCATAATGGTAGTGCGAGACCTACACGTGGCAGTTCATGGCTCATAGAAGGTAAAGCAAATACATTTTATTTGGGCTTGCAGTCAAAGTTTTAGCACCTTAGATCGCATTCTGTAGATGATACTCATGGTATCTGAGGACAGATCCTCAGCAAGTATAATAGGCATCTCCCCTGTGGTCAGCAGAGCAGTGTAAGATCTGGGCTCCCTCCAGAACAGTCACAGCCCGACAGTTCTTGATGCCACCAAAAGCACATACTCCAATACATAAGAAAATGGTATTACTGCAATCACTTTAAACTTCTCACATTTCCCTTCTCAACCAAGCCCTTTGCTTTCAAGTCTGTGACAGAATAGAGTAAAAATCTGTGTTCCAAAGCACACCTCTCGTTGCTGAAACACTGCACTGCAAGTTAAATTTGCTTCATGTTAATGAAAGTGATTCTTTGTACTAGTGACTGGCTTATCATTGGCTTATAATTGTGTCAATTAGAAATAACATCTCTGACCCTCTCTTACTGCAATGATTTCAATCAGTATAATGTGATATATCACGTGTATATCATATAATTCAATCAGCACAATCAGCTTAATGCCGTGATTCCAATCAGTATAAAAGCTCTGTATGTAAGCCCAGCTGTACTCAGGAACAGTTCATACACATGGGGAGCAAAGCAGGATCGAGAACAGAGTGTAAAAACTCTACAGTTTAGCAATCAGTAAAAGATCCAAATGATGCACCTCTTTGTACCCATCAGCTCCTGAGCTTAGTGGATGAGCAAGTGGGACTACTATAGGATATTTAACTATAATAGAAGCTAAAGACACTGGATTAAAAAAAAAAAAGAAACCTACCTGGCCTAACGCTTCACTGTCACTTCTCTCAAAACTGATTTTCAAGACTTGTTTCTTCAGACAGCACAGGGCAGAGTCCTGCACATGTGACAAAACGATGTCTTGAGTGGGCAATATTCCATTTACTTACATTATGCTTCAACAGGGCAAGAGCCTGCAAGCATACCCTTCCTGTCCACCTACTGTATAATATTAGCAAGAAACTACAGGCAAGAAAAATGAGTTAGAAGTAATGACAACTGATGTCCCTGCCTTTCAGTGCTGCTTAGGTAACAGCAAAGTAGTATGAGAGCTGGGGGCATTTTTGTTTTTGTACCTACTGTAAGTTGAGTGAGAGCTACCATTTAGAAAATAATTGCTGGCTTAAAAAAAAAAACCAAACAACAAAAAACAAACAAAAAACCCCCAAAACCTAGAAGTAAAAGAATATCCACAAGCCCCAAAAAACCACAAACAAAAGTAATTTATATACTTCAAATTTTTCTACACACAAAAGTGAGCAAATAAGTAAAAGCCCCACTTGTATAAGAAGTTTATCAAAGTTACACTCGTTATTCTATCTCATTATTTTTGGGAAACTTACCTTCTTTCTGGTATAAAGTTTTAGACAGCCATTTACTGAAGTATCTTCTACGGCCAGAAGTGGTATTACACACCTTTTCCCATCACATCTGCAGCAATCTGTTCACTAAACTGTAAGTAGTGGCAATCAAGAACATTAATACGGTAAACTATTCAGATCAAAACCATTCTGATCTGATTACTGCTCAAGTCAGAAGGTACAGTGATTAGCTGACTGAGCTTAGATTTTAATAGGAAACTTTTTTTTTTTCCCAGTAAAAAAATTCCTGGCCAGATACTTTTACTTGTAAATGTCTTTTCCAAAGCTGTTAGTCTTTGCCAACATTCATTCAAGAACACTGGAAACAAAGTTGTAGGGCAATTCTTGTCTGCTTGGACAGAAGAGAATGAAAGTAATTCCTACTGCAGGAGTCCACAGCTCTGGACTGGGAAAACCACTGCAAGCACTCATAAGGAATATCTGCAGTGTTGTTTGGAGGGAGCCAGATCTGCAGAGCTGTAAATTCAGTAGTCATTTTCTCAAATATGTGAAGGGTTGAGACAGTGAGCGCAAAACCCTACTCTAATCCCTAAAGCTTCTGTATTTGATAGCTCCGGAAGGCACCGTATGGATCCCACATTAAGGTTCCTTCATATCAAGGAGGTGCTGTGTTAGAAAATGCAACTAAATTAACACCCAGGGGATGGCTGATGGCATGGCTGACCCACCTTCAGCACCCCTTTGGACCAAGAGTAACAGCCAGCTATGTATATTGTTAGAAAAGCTTCAGGAGGAAAGATGGCAAACAGTCCTTTGAGATTTTAATTGCTGATAGCACACAATTTGTGAAAAGCAAGAAGGGATTAAAAATATCATTAATGCCAACCCATAAATCTTACAAGAAGTGTGAGAAGTAAGAGGCCAGTGTTAAAAATTACTTCCAATTCCTGATGTGCAGTCTATATAATCAGTATCACACCTGGACTGCACAGAGGTTGCAGCAAGCTGTCGTCAAAATTAACTTGCAGAACATAAAAGCACAAGAAGTGTTTCAAGAATGGAATAAAACAGCAGATGAGTCTAACAGGTGGAAGGTATGTAGTGGGAGGTGTCCCTGCCCATGGTAGGGGGGTTGGAACTAGATGATCCTTCAGGTTCCTTCCAATCAAAACCATTCTATGATGATATGGGCAGTCATAAGGACACCCAGAGCTCTGACTCCCCACCTTCATGTAGAGGCAGTCTTTAACACCACAACCAGAAAGATGCAGAAGCTGCCCATCTTTCAAAACTAGCTAAAAACTAGGTACTCTTTAGCCATTTCATTTTACAGCGACTAGTAAAAACAGATCCTATTCCCAGGAGCAACATTCAGACACCGCCTGGTGCTTAGCGAATGGTGCACATCCAGTCACGTCCCATAGATTCCCGTGCCGCACTACCTCTGCTTCCAGTCTTTCTGAAGCATCACTGTGCTGCCAGGAGAGGATCCCACAGTTCATAACGTACACGTTTATGGAGCATGAACTCCTCAGAGCCTGTGAGAGAGTGCCGAAATCTACAAGCATCTATCATGTGGTTAAGAGCTGCATTTCCTGTGCGTTTGTGGGTCTGAAGTGTAGCATCAGTGCAGCTGCAAGTCAGCTGAATGGGGAAAAAAAGAAATCATGTGCTGTAATATTTTAACTGTCTCTGAATACACAATTTGTCAAATCCCAGCAACACTATCTATAAAAGACAAAATAAACGCCATGCTTGGGTCAGGTTTTTTAGTTCAGTGTCCTGTCTTTGATATTGGATAGCAGCAGATACATAAAAAAAAAAAAGCGTGCAAGAAACTCAGTAGTTGTTAAAAACGTACCTCCTGAGGGAAGCATCTCTTATTGTTTATGCCATCAGCACAAGGGTTTGTACCACTATGAACAAGGGTTGGCTCCCCCCTTTCTTCTATATATTCCTTACATCTTATATTCCTTCTATATATTCTATATATATTCTGGCCTCTATTTCTAGAGGAACAAAGAAAAAGCTAATGTTGAGGACTGCTGGGAATGCAGTTCTCATGGCTGGGTGAGCTACTGTCACATGCATGGCTTGTACACATTTCTCTAAGCAAAGTTTATATTTAGGGAACACAAAAACAACCCTCTGCTAGAAACGTATATGAGATGACATTTTATTATTATGCACCATGTGTATCATTCACAGCTTACTGGTCTGTAGTCCTAGAATGTAGTAGATATGTACGGAAACAAACTTAAATGACTTCACATTGACAGTGAAAATAAATCACATTTTAATGTTAAATCACACTATTCATTGCATCTCAGTAGAAAGAGGGTATAGAATAAACAATAATTCTCCTACAGTGAGAGCACAAGGGTCTTCCACTCCCATTTCCTGACTTACATCTCAAGTGCTTGCCTTTAAGCCAAAGTCAAAAACCCACAAACAAAGCAACAACAACAAAAAAAAAAAAACAAAACAAGGAAGGAAGGGAAGAGGAGAACAAAGTACATAGCTGAAACAGCCACAGGTTTCAGATTTGCACGATATTGCGCTTTCTTTTTTCCTTTTTTTAAACTCGGCAGCCTTTGAAAAGAAATAAATAGCATCACCAACAACTGTGTAGTTTTATATTTCAAGTCATGCTTTAGCTCTCATTTTAAAGAGTGGAAAGAAAAGGAACAGAACTGAAATTTACTTAAATATAGTTACTTGGTATTCCATGACTTTCTTGAATTACAGATTCACATTTCAGTCTTTAAACCTATTCTTTTCAACAGCTTTTCTTGGGTAGAAAAGTAATGAAATAATCAGAAAAGAACAGCAAAGACAGTTAAGTAGCTAACAATACAGTGTTTCAGTCTGCACGTATTAACAACACTGATTTTGCATATTTTTATCACAGCTTTTGGGTTTTTTTACGGCAAAAAAGTCTAATTGCCTCACAGAAGGTTCATAAGGGAATAACGCCACAGTCTTAAAAGTACATACTTCAATGAGGTTTCACCACTCTGCATCTCCAATGGCTTTTGCGAAAACATGGTCTTTACCCTCAAAGGACATCACTCCATCTTTTAAGAAGAACTTCCATTTGTTCTTACTTCGATGTATCTGACGAAAAAAATAAATCAACACACACCCCCCGCAAAAAAAATAATAATATATCCAGTGAAGAAAAAGTTTTTAAGCACAACTTGATTTAGAAGTCTTGTTTTTCTTTTAAAATCCCTAGCCCAAACCATGTGAAATGCTGTCACTGAACACACCACAAATATTCAACTGAGGCAGCAGATTTCAGTTGTTTATAATGAATTCCCTGCCCTCTCAAGGGAACAACCTCCTGAATCTTAGCGCACACACCCCCTCCTGCCCCCAATCCCTGGACACCCCCCAAAAAAAAAAAAGGCAACAAAGGTAGCTGTGTGACAGCTCAACGCTGGCAGGGAAACAAGACAATAATGAAGCAATTTAACTAGCTTATCAGTCCCAAAACGTACTCCACCTTGCAAACAAGTGTGACTTAACTGAAATGCAGTGGTTTCCTCCTCCCATACACATTGCAAAGCAATATTGTGTGCACAGAGCCTTTAAGGTAAGGCAAAAAGCAGGAAAACTTTGCTCAAAAGCAAATACTGCCATACAAAACGATAGGAAAGAATTTGCATAGTATGTTTCTTTTTAAAGGCCTGCAGAAAGTTATTGTTTAATACTGAAAGAAGGAATTTTATACACCTCCAGAAAATTCCTTGGATTTTAAGGATCAGTCTATTTTCGAGTCCAGAAAGAAAAAGAAGGGGGAAACCAAAAGAAACAGGACAGTAACTTTGCCAACAGCATTCTTTCATAGGTAACAAGGTAATTCAGTGGATAACTGTTTCCATCTGCGTTCTACTGGGCCTACACGTTTTATTAAATCTATATAGGAAAGGGGAAGTTACCAATATCTTCCCCCAGCTTCTGTAACTGTTAATTTCTAATAACATCTGATCTGAAGTTCCCTATAGACATGTCCGATGCTGAACTTTCTATCATTTTTAAAAAAAATTTCAAACCATTTTTCAGCTTATCACAGACAAAACTTGCTGTAGATAACAATATCCACCACTTATAGCATCTGTAACATCAAACTGAGTTACAAAGCTGCACAACTTTGTGTACCTTTTCAATATAATATAGACAACCTGGCTCAGTTTCAGATGCATTTTCTACACACTCCCCTATAACTACATTTTCCAAAATGACTAGTTTCAGAAACACTCAATCTGTTATACTTTAGTAAAGACAATTTTCTTAGTAGCTCACTGTTTCCTAAAACACAGATACCATTAAGGCAGGCCTAGTTGAACACACACACAAAATTATCCATAGTCACTTTTGAAAGAATAAAAGCCAAGGCACATCCTTAAGCAAACTATAGACATTTTTTTCCATATTTGTTTCAAAATAAAATACACATTTTGTTTTGTCAGCTTTCAAAGTACTGACATGTAAGCATCCAACCATACCAGCGTTAGAAGTACTTAATTTGATCTTCAAGAGTTCAAAGTAAGGTTGGATTTTAAACATTAAAATGAAGGAGGATAAAATAGCCTTTAACAACTGTTTAGGTTGTTAGACTCAACAGAATTCTAGCAGAAAAATCTCTCAGTAAGCACTTCAAAGACAAAAAATGTAAAAGAAAGTGCACATGCTCCTCACTCATTTCAAAAGTTTTACTTCATGGCTGAAAATGCATACATATATCCATGGAGCTGTTGATATTACATAAAAGTTAAATAAATGCATAAGCTTTTGCAGCTTTACAAATCTTAGTTTTGCAAGATGTGGCTGCCTTTCCTTTTCCTTTAATAGGCCATTATGAACCAGTTGATTATCCTCATTTCAGAAAACAGCAGCTAAGTCTTCAGACTATTGTCACCTAAACAGGTAATTTAAACAATTTTTACAGCATTAGATTTTTTAAAAAGGCACTGACAGTAAACCAGACATGGATTTGCTGAAGATACTATTTAGAATGATTAAGGAGCAAAGATAAAACTATATACAGTACCTTGTCATACTGACAAACTATCACATTGTCAGTGTCAAACAAGTCTGGAATGTCCTGTTCACTGACGTCATCACCAGAATTTAAGGGGTCCTAGAAATTAAAATTATTAAAAATATAAAATTATAAGATTATATATCTTTCAGAATAGCATTGAATATACTTGACATTACACACACTTAAAACAATAAAGGTTACCATTGCAAAAATCAAGACCTAGAGGCTATCAAGACCATGTTGCACAAAACTAACTGTAAGCATCTTTGCACACTTATGTTCTCAAAAACAAAAATACCTTAAACAAAAACACCCTAAACAAGAATCCAGACCGAAAAGCAAGACTCCTAACTGACAAAGCTGACTCCAGTAACTGGAATGCTAATCAACTGGTATTTATTTGAAGTCCAGAAGCTATGAGTTGATTCTATTGTGAATCTCCAAGATACAAAATTGCACATCTTTAAGAAAAGCCTTTTCCAGGGAAACATACCTACTTGTATCACATTGTTCTCTTATCTGTCTAAACCCCTGTGGTCCTTCAGAAGAAAAAGAAACTTAGATCTGCATCCCAATCTTACTTAAATAAAAAGCAGAATTCCATTCCACTGAGGCCACAGGTTTACCATAAAACTTTAATTCTGGCAATTAAGTATTTTAATTCATCCAACAAAGAAATTACTTCTCAACATCTTTAATTTGTCCACGCTCCTCATAACGAGCTCTCCAGTAATTTCTCTGCAGTACCTCCTATCTCGAGAGGTACGTAACTTAACTATGCATTCTCTGCATTCAACTTACTAGGAACTGTTTCTGCGTGCACCAATTCAACAGTCAAGATAGATACACCATTGTAATGTGTTTCACAAGGCTTAAAAGTAAATTACCTCCTCAACTATATCTATTTGGGGCTCTTCATTATCACCACCGCTGCTGCTAGACTGCGTGTTTGAGATACTGTCATATTCTTCATCATCGTCTTCCTCATCCTCCAGAGCTTTTAGATCCTCTGATTCAATAAAGCCAGTGAATTCATTCTCTTCCCTATCTTTCGTATGTGGTATTTCTTCCTTGGGAGAAACATCACCAGTACCATCTAGCTGAATTATGCCTTCAATGTCACTGCAGATATCCTTCTCTGATTGTAAATTAGATTCCATCTGCTCAGTAGGTTCCATCTGACAGGAATAAAAGAGACCAGAGACAGCTTGTGAATCAGCACCACTGTTCAGTACAAAGTCTGAGACTTTTGTTTAATAAAGAAACAAGACTGGGGCACTAAAATGAGAGTTTCAAGTCCTGGCCTACTTGTAAACCCCAAATACATTTGCAAATCTTGTTCTTACACCCAGCCTTAAATGGAATCCATGACAAATATTCCCCAGCAATATAGAAAGACATTTTATTAGAATTTTCTTTAAATACTATTGCACTCAAACAACTTCAAGAAAAAGATGATCAAGGAGGCCTTTAGAATTTCTATTGCAAAGAAAACTCAAAAAAACAAAACAAACAAGAAAAAGGAAACAAGCTACGCCCCTGCCCCAAAAAACAGTATTTTACATTTTTAAATAAAAGTCAAGATTAACTCATACCTCTCCCTCAACTCAAAATGCTGTGTTTAAATAAGGTATAAAAAGCGGAGAGAGACAGTAAATATTTCAGTACTTCAAGTTAGTGTTCATAAAAGCACTAGAATTCCTAAACAGATCATTCACAGGAGCATAAAAGGGCTTTAAGCTTTCAACCATCTTCGGTTTCTCATTAAATCTTTATTGTAGCACTTAATTCACATCCATATAAACTTTTTACTTCAAAAAAATAACACTTTGTTTTGACCTTCCATTCTTACTACAGACAGTCCTCATCATCCTGCCATCAAAGTTCAGATGAGCAATATAACATGCTTTCTGTTTACAGTCATTTGTCATTACTGTCATTAAATTTGCATTTAATAAATCAGCCTCAATCACATACAAGCACTACAACTCAAAGTCAGCAAGCCAACCTGAACTTAAAACATCTGCAACTAATTTCTGGAACAAATCAGCAAAACGACCTGTTAATTAAAATAATTCGAGTTTTCCACACAGCTCTAGCTGAATTCTTGTTCGTTCAGGATTTTTTCCCAAGGAAATACATTTCCTTCCAGCAGATTTTCACTTATCAAATCTGACTTTTCATACTCAATATGCATTCTCAATGCAAGTTAAACGCTCTTCACACGTTACAAGTTAAAACTAATCCCAGCTGATGCAGCAAAAGCAATTTCCCCACAACTGATCAGTATCCATATGCAGATTCAGTAACAGAATGAAATGGAAGTTCTCAAAGGGTCATTCATGTCTGCTCAGTCGCAAAAAAACCCCTATTATTTTCCAAAATAGTAAGACTAAGAATACATTCTATCTAACCATTACACTTTTAGCATTTTTTAGATTTACATTATCTTTAATCCCAGTATTTTAGCAATATTCGTAACAAATTCTTTATGTAAAATAAGCAGTCTGCTACTGCTACTCAAAACAAGCTCAAGAATGACCTTTAAAATTATAATAATTTTTATTATTATAATTTAGAGGTGCTACTTGACACTCACAGTTGTGTTTGATCATATCTCCTATGATATTACAACCAACCACCTCCAACAGATGTATTTGCACCAGCTGAGAAATAAAAGGTCTTACCTTGTCAGAGGAAGCAATGCTCTCCTGATCTTTCAGAACCGCATCATCATCCAAACTTTTGCCTGTGATAATCAGGTCAATGATATCATCAGACACCTGCTGTTGCATGGACCCCTCAGGCTCAATGTCTAACTGCCCCTCCACATCCAGCAGTACGCTGCTTGAGTTGTTTGCCAAGGATTCAGCAGGAGAAAACCCTCCAGAGGATTCTGGAGTAAACACAGCTGTGTGAAGATTGCCATGCTGGGCTTTTTCTGTTGAGTCTGCATGCTGATTCAACACTGCATTGGTTGCAAGTTGCTGCTGAACCAAGGTCGTATTGGCAGAGTTCTCCAGGTGGTTTTTGTTCATAAGTGTTGGTTGAAATACCATGGTCTGTTGGAGGGCAGTCTCCTGGGGTTGCAATGTTTCAGCAGCTGCCTGGGCAGAAGATGCATTCACCTGTGCAACGCTGGCAATGTTGGCTTGCAGAACTGAAGGCTGCCCAAGCGGCTGAAATATCTGCTGAACAGGATGATGTAGAATATTTGCATCTCCTGCGGCCTGCGTAACCATAACAGGCACATTTACCTTATAAAGGTGCCCTACGAAGGGAAGAGTTAAAAACTGCTTCAGCAGGTTGAACTACAGGTTAAACACTTGTCCTGTTACCACTAATAACCAATAGCAAACAGGCAAACTATGAGAAACAGGATGTTTACAAAGCAGTACTTTCCCCAAGCACAATTTCAGCCTTTGAAAATTATGCATTCAGAGGCTTTGTCAGCAAGACCTTCCACCCCTACCATCATGTTTAATAACTGTTTGTTGGTTTGGGCCTCCACAATACCCTGTGGCAGTAAGTTCAATAATTTAATTACATACCAGATTTAAAAGGGGAAAAAAAAAAAAAAAGAAAATCCTGTTTTGAATTTCTTTCCATGTCATTTCAGAAACTAAGGAATACAAGATGAAACAGTAAACTATTCCATATCTACAGGGATATTTCACTTCTTTAAGGACCTTTAGGTATCCCCTCTAAAATAACCTGCCTAGTTTAGTTAAAAAAAAAAAAAGACTACCAGTTTATTTATCTTTTGTATGAAAACCATTCCAAATACTGAATCCTTAAAGTTATTATTATTAGTGTTAGAATTCAGAGGCCAGAGCTAAATTCCCAATTTCATTTAGCTATTCTTTCCCCACACACATGCTTATACACACACAGAGTCACTAATACCAGCCTATATGCCTCAAAACCTTGGGAATTATTCTTGAAATAGGTATCTAGTGACATTAATTCTCAAAGAACAGCTGTTTGAGGAAAAGAGTCAATCTATGAATGAAATGAGCCTTCCACTCATCATACCGTAAGCAGTACACGCACATTTTTGTACAAGCAGTACAGGCGGTTTTATCAGCAAAAGAGCATGAGCAAAAAAGGTTAATGGACGGTTTTTATTTGAATGGATGGATTTTATTTGAATAAGAAAGCAATTTGATTCTGAAGCACCAGAATATCTTTACCTTTTTAAAACATGGAAGATTGTCCCTGATATAGGAGGAGGAGATACCTTTGTCTGGGTTGACAAAGGAACACATTTGTGAGCAGTTGTAAAATAAAAAAATGGCATCACCTGGCAGCCCATGTTAACTGATCTTGCAAGTGTACACAACTGACACACTACCTAATCAATGTAATCACTTCCCCCATGCAGCAATTACAAGCACAAACTACAAAGGAAGAAGAGGATAACCGGCTCTACCCACCTATACTTCACATTATTATTTTCTTTTCATCTATAGTGCTCAGGACCATTTTTCAATATCCACATAGAGTCAAGGCAGTGTAACATTTTACACCTCCTCTTTGATCTTACCAGCTGCCGTCTGTAGCGTCACTCCGGCTGGCACATGGATGGGATAAGCAATGCCTGAAGGGAGAGTAAGAGTTGCACCCACTCGCGCAGCGCCCTAGAGACACAAGAGCTTTATTAAGAAATAGTGCATACTTTATCTCCTGGGGCACTAAATGTCACACAAACACATCCAGATGAAACGTGAATGAGGGCCTTTTTGTGATCATCTTTACTAAACAGTTGCTTCAGATTGTTTAGATTTAGACGGATAAGGTGTTCTGTATTCACAGAACAATGACTTGTCATGTTTCCTATTTTCCAGTTATAACATTCTCTTTTTGTTAACAGAACACTTTCCTCACTGCCCATCAATGTACACATCATCCTGAACAGTATTTTTCCCCACTCAGAACCACTTTTGCCTAGGCTTATGCATTACTCCACACAACACAGACTCCATGCCTAGGCCTATGATGTCATTTCACATTCTCTTTTTCTCCTGGAAAGCAGAGAGTTGGACATACAGCTCCCTTTCAAACTAGCTGTTCTGGGGAAATCCAAATTTTCAATCGGGAAACTTGCATGTTACACAAACATCTTCCCAATATCATATTTCAGCTTGGAAAGCTAGGCAGCCTGAGGCTCAGGAGGCACTCAAAGTCATCAAGCTCTGACAATTAGCCACTCCCCAAATTTTGCCATGCGCAGAGTTCAGAACTTGTCAACTCTAAAAACACTAATTCTCTTCTGGATTATTTCTATTCCTCACAGATAATGCTGCTCCCAGCTTCACTAGTGTTAACATTTCCCAATCATGCATTATTTGAACACCCAGTAATGAAAATAATTTTTAAAAAAGGATCTGTAGATGTGCATTTCCACTACACTTCCATCCTACAGGATATATACATGCAGCCATGTCTTCCAACACATTTCTGGCAGCACTGCTTGCAAAACCAACTGGTAGATCCCTATCCTTTTTCACTGCTCAAACAGATGCAGCAGAGTTCCAGCTCTCCCTCCGCAGTTTTGTACGCTTTTCATTAAAAAAAAAAACAAAAACAAAAAAAAAACCCAACCCACAGGGTTAGCAGTAAAAACAGTGAGTGTTGATTCTCTCTCAGCAGGACTCCTGCTCCCTTAACTACTATATTATATTGGACAGATGAAACTGTCATGGGAAATGCTCCTTTTTCAGTCCCTAAATGCTGTCCTTAAGCATCTACACATGGAAAATATTTAATACTTGTCTCCCCTTAAAGCTATTAACAACTGACAAACTTAATCATTTAGAACTCAGAATAATCAACATTGAAATTAAATGTCACTACAGCTACATACCAGGTCTGCTGCTGTGAAAGGTGGAAAACCTCTGCCAGTTGGGATAACTAAAGAAGCTACGTGGGAAAAAAAAAACACAGCCACTTTACAAAAAGACATTAATTTCTCAGACACAGTTGATCTTTCAGTAATTTACAGCAAGCACTGGTGAAAATAAAGCAATCTAATTTCAGTTCATATTCATTAGATGAACAAACAACTACACACATCTAGATAAGGCTCTTGTATATACTTCCCTTTATGTTCCATCAATTTGATGCTGTACTCAGGAGGGAAAGGTTATACCCTGTATTTATAAAACTTACATTTTGCTAAAAGCTGGTCTTGGAGGTCGTTTGTTGTTTTGTTTTTGTTTTAAAAATATTTCTATTTAACTATTTTGTCTATTTAAGTTGTACTGTAAAAATCAAGTGTGCCATTTCTATTTATTGCATCACCTTGTCCAAAAAGCATATATGTAAAATGTATTGCCTTGTCAACATGAGGAAAACGTGCAAGTGTTTTTCTGCACCAGAACAAATCTAACAGTGCCAATCACAGCAACAGTAGGGTGGGATTTTCAAAAGCATTCAATACTGGCTTCAGTGGGAAAAGATAAGCCAAAGGGAAAACTTTCCCAGGCTTCAAGAAGCAAACAATTCAGGTATTTGAAAATCATTAGCAATAGGACAATTCAAATCCCATTTAAAAAACAACAACCACTACCAAACAAAACCAAACCACTTCACTGGTTTCAACAGATCATTTTGCCTTAATATTGCCCTTGCAAAACTTAGCGGTAACAAGGTAAAGTTCATTAAATACAAAGCCTCCAACAGCAAACAAACCCAAAAGTATATTCCCTTTAGCCACAAGGAATAAATAAAACATCTGTCTCCAAACCAAGTCCATTCAACTATGAAGATTGAAAAAAAAAAAAAAACCAAACCAGATGAAGTGTGCCTGCCCAACTCTGAATTGCACTATGACACATATTTTCATTAAATTACCTCATATGGGGTTTTTGTCCTTTAAGGGGAAAGGTCCTAATGGCGTCTCACACTGGGAGAAGCCTCAGCTGAGCATTACACTCTACCATAATATTCCCACAATGGTCAGCTGGAGTCAATTGAGAAGAATAGGTCCTGATGTCAGGATTTGTGTGAAAGTCAAGTACTTCTCTGCAATGGGAATACTGCTTCTAGGAAAGAAAATACTGCTTCTAACTGAAAGACAAACCAGAAAACTCCACCAAAACTCCCACTCTTCTGTTTGAGCAAGGTATTACATTTTAACAAGTGTAGAAGCAGATGAAACTCTACACTAAACACTACAGCAGAGATACGTGGCACAAACACGCCATATAACTTCTGCACACATCATGCTACACATCAAAAGAGGAAGTGAAAGCTTACCCTAATGGTAAATTTGCAATTGAAGGGGAAATTCTGGACTTCTGGACTGCAGACAAGAAGACTAAAATTTTCTTCACATTTTGCTGCTGGAAACAAGCAGCAGACCAAGAGCACGTAGACATAACTGCATTAGTTTATCAAAGTTTAATTCATTCTTTATTGGTCAAATTCAGCTTTCAAATAATTACTGTTCCCCATCACGCTAAATATAAACATAAGTGCCACAAACCAAGATTAGCGCAGCACCTTCAAGTCTTCCAAAAAGATTCCTGAATCACTGAGCTATTCTTAAAGTGCATCTGCTGTGTTCAACACCACCTGACCTGCTGAAGCCTGCAGAACGCGGTGAAAACTGTGCGGCAACTGCAGGGTAAACTGTGGAGGATGGTGTCTGTGTCTGAAGAAGCCTTCTGTTGCTTTAGACTGCATCACCTTGGTTTCCCAAAGCTGCAGAAAGATTAAGATCAACAATATCAGCTTGAAAAACAGACCACATCTAAAACGATAATAATGTATTCCTAGTTTTTCCAAGAGTAAATTGACTGATTCTATTCAATCAACACGGTAAATGTTCACTACTGAATTTTGACTTCCAGCAGCCCAATAGATCGTTTGCGGGGTATTTGAAACTCTACGTAAGGGCAAAAGTTTGCATATTTTGGAGGGCAAAGAAACAGCCAGGTCCCTCATCTCAAAAGAAAAAAAAAAACCCACAACTTTTATTAACGCAGGGGAACCCAACAAACCTGTTTCAAGTCTTTCAGAACCTGTTCCTCTACACCCTCTTCTGCAAAGAGTTCCCGCACACCTTCAATCACATCTTCAATAATAGACTTGTATAGTTTAGGCTATACAAAAAAAACCACACACCAAAATATTTTCAAGTTAAGAGGAACATTAACTCATTTGAAATGATAGCATGAAGTCTAATCTCACTGCATAAACTACTACTACAAACTGAACAGCATGAAGAGATGAGTGTACTAAATGGAATACTCTGTCAGGTGCAAAGGTCTGCAAATCCACTCACTCTTTTAAGTCTGACATCCCTGGCAACAGACAACCCAGGAAAAATACTGGATTTGAGCCTCAAATTATTGGTTTCTGCAGGCTACAGAAATGCTTAAGAAAATCCTAGGAATGCTACAAAAACAACTGATGTGCTGTATTTTCAAACAAGCATGTCTAAAATGTCTGTTTCAAACTGACATCTACTGCTTAGTATCATTCTAGAGTCATTGCCCCTAACTTAAAGGACAAGGAACAATATAAGCTACTAAAAATGAGATGTGCCAAATCTATCAGAAGCATAATGTAAGTAACTTGCAAGAAATAACTGAGGGTTTTGGTTTTTTTCTTTGTGGTAATAGTGTGATGCTGTATAGTAGTTTAGCTAGGGAAATTTTAACACTATAGCTATCAGTACCTATAATTCATCTTGCATTACAACAGAACTCCAACACAACATTTTATTCCTTCTTCTGCCTATGTCAGTGATTACATCCTAATCCTCCAGTCAGGCCCAGACAACAGACACACATAAGCTTCAAGATTCATCCATTCAGATGCAAATGCAAGATAATAAGCTTTTAGCAATTTAAACCTTATAAATCCTGACTATCATTACCACCAACATAGCCTATACAAGGTGAAAGATGAAGCTGAGATTTTTTTTGAAATCTTAGAAGTTAAGGCTCTGGGATATTAATTTACACTTTCCTAATTTAACATCAAATAAGTATTTTACTGCTCTGAAGTTGTTCTAAACTGCAGATGATAAACAATTTGTTTTAAAAAAAACAACTACCTAGGAGTGAGTTATTAAGAAGTAACAAGTTAACCTTTTTGCAAAAAGGATATCAGTGCAACATAGCACTCCTCTAAAATAGCAATACTCATATATAATTTCTTATGGGAAGTTAGAGATCTCCCAAGAATTTCCTTGGCTCATTTCAGGATACTAGAAAGGTTGGGGGAGAGGGGTGAGGGGTGTGTGTGTGGAATTACACTACACTAAAAGATTTTGAGTAGCCCAGACTTCAAATACTTTACCTTCATTGTTAACCCAGAAGAGAAACTGACTTTAAATTGCTCACCAGGCCCATTCCTCTCCCCAGGATTGCCAATCTACATTGCATTAAGCAGAGTTTTACAGTACATACAAATATTTATTACACTATATAAAAACTGTAGGTAGCAACTGTAAAATTCAAGCACAACACGCTTCCAAATTAGAGAACAATTAGAGTGCAGACATTGCTGTATGCCAGTTTTACCCCAAGGCACACGGCTACTCCTTTGCTAGAACCAGCCCATCCATAAACACCCAGCTTCATGAACAAGTA
>JAHREE010000352.1:340430-375287 GCA_033628505.1 Tringa tobata | reverse complement strand
CTAACTGAAAGACAAACCAGAAAACTCCACCAAAACTCCCACTCTTCTGTTTGAGCAAGGTATTACATTTTAACAAGTGTAGAAGCAGATGAAACTCTACACTAAACACTACAGCAGAGATACGTGGCACAAACACGCCATATAACTTCTGCACACATCATGCTACACATCAAAAGAGGAAGTGAAAGCTTACCCTAATGGTAAATTTGCAATTGAAGGGGAAATTCTGGACTTCTGGACTGCAGACAAGAAGACTAAAATTTTCTTCACATTTTGCTGCTGGAAACAAGCAGCAGACCAAGAGCACATTGACATAACTGCATTAGTTTATCAAAGTTTAATTCATTCTTTATTGGTCAAATTCAGCTTTCAAATAATTACTGTTCCCCATCACGCTAAATATAAACATAAGTGCCACAAACCAAGATTAGTGCAGCACCTTCAAGTCTTCCAAAAAGATTCCTGAATCACTGAGCTATTCTTAAAGTGCATCTGCTGTGTTCAACACCACCTGACCTGCTGAAGCCTGCAGAACGCGGTGAAAACTGTGCGGCAACTGCAGGGTAAACTGTGGAGGATGGTGTCTGTGTCTGAAGAAGCCTTCTGTTGCTTTAGACTGCATCACCTTGGTTTCCCAAAGCTGCAGAAAGATTAAGATCAACAATATCAGCTTGAAAAACAGACCACATCTAAAACGATAATAATGTATTCCTAGTTTTTCCAAGAGTAAATTGCCTGATTCTATTCAATCAACACGGTAAACGTTCACTACTGAATTTTGACTTCCAGCAGCCCAATAGATCGTTTGCGGGATATTTGAAACTCTACGTTAGGGCAAAAGTTTGCATATTTTGGAGGGCAAAGAAACAGCCAGGTCCCTCATCTCAAAAGAAAAAAAAAAAAAAAACCACAACTTTTATTAACACAGGGGAGCCCAACAAACCTGTTTCAAGTCTTTCAGAACCTGTTCCTCTACACCCTCTTCTGCAAAGAGTTCCCGCACACCTTCAATCACATCTTCAATAATAGACTTGTATAGTTTAGGCTATACAAAAAAAACCACACACCAAAATATTTTCAAGTTAAGAGGAACATTAACTCATTTGAAATGATAGCATGAAGTCTAATCTCACTGCATAAACTACTACTACAAACTGAACAGCATGAAGAGATGAGTGTACTAAATGGAATACTCTGTCAGGTGCAAATCCACTCACTCTTTTAAGTCTGACATCCCTGGCAACAGACAACCCAGGAAAAATACTGGATTTGAGCCTCAAATTATTGGTTTCTGCAGGCTACAGAAATGCTTAAGAAAATCCTAGGAATGCTACAAAAACAACTGATGTGCTGTATTTTCAAACAAGCATGTCTAAAATGTCTGTTTCAAACTGACATCTACTGCTTAGTATCATTCTAGAGTCATTGCCCCTAACTTAAAGGGCAAGGAACAATATAAGCTACTAAAAATGAGATGTGCCAAATCTATCAGAAGCATAATGTAAGTAACTTGCAAGAAATAACTGAGGGTTTTGGGTTTTTTCTTTGTGGTAATAGTGTGATGCTGTATAGTAGTTTAGCTAGGGAAATTTTAACACTATAGCTATCAGTACCTATAATTCATCTTGCATTACAACAGAACTCCAACACAACATTTTATTCCTTCTTCTGCCTATGTCAGTGATTACATCCTAATCCTCCAGTCAGGCCCAGACAACAGACACACATAAGCTTCAAGATTCATCCATTCAGATGCAAATGCAAGATAATAAGCTTTTAGCAATTTAAACCTTATAAATCCTGACTATCATTACCACCAACATAGCCTATACAAGGTGAAAGATGAAGCTGAGATTTTTTTTGAAATCTTAGAAGTTAAGGCTCTGGGATATTAATTTACACTTTCCTAATTTAACATCAAATTAGTATTTTACTGCTCTGAAGTTGTTCTAAACTGCAGATGATAAACAATTTGTTTTAAAAAAAACAACTACCTAGGAGTGAGTTATTAAGAAGTAACAAGTTAACCTTTTTGCAAAAAGGATATCAGTGCAATATAGCACTCCTCTAAAATAGCAATATTCATATATAATTTCTTATGGGAGGTTAGAGATCTCCCAAGAATTTCCTTGGCTCATTTCAGGATACTAGAAAGGTTGGGGGAGAGGTGTGTGTGGAATTACACTACACTAAAAGATTTTGAGTAGCCCAGACTTCAAATACTTTACCTTCATTGTTAACCCAGAAGAGAAACTGACTTTAAATTGCTCACCAGGCCCATTCCTCTCCCCAGGATTGCCAATCTACATTGCATTAAGCAGAGTTTTACAGTACATACAAATATTTATTACACTATATAAAAACTGTAGGTAGCAACTGTAAAATTCAAGCACAACACGCTTCCAAATTAGAGAACAATTAGAGTGCAGACATTGCTGTATGCCAGTTTTACCCCAAGGCACACGGCTACTCCTCTGCTAGAACCAGCCCATCCATAAACACCCAGCTTCATGAACAAGTAAAAAACCACCGGTTTTCTTTGTATATGGTGGTGTGGTAGGGAGGGACTGATCAACACGCCACTCCAGCAAAACCAAGAACACATCTTAAAAGTGAAGCCTCCAGGGCTGCCCCCCGGGATTACTGTCAACTGAAGGGCTCTCTGAAGTCCCACACAAGGAGAAGTAGCAGCAAATGAAACCCTGGGCAAATAAAAGCCACCACCTTTCTCCAAGGCCCCCCTAAGCCTGCACAGCATCACTCCCCAGCTGGCAGGTATGAGGCACTGGCTCACACCAAACCCCGACACCATGCTTTTGCACGCAAAAAGCTTTTTCTTTTTTTTTTTTTTTTTTCAAACGAACCCTCCCCAAATTTCATGGCCTTCGAAGTCACCCCTGGCCTTCCCGCGCCAGGGAATGGCCGGCAGCTCCCACCGAACCTCCCGAGGACCCCGGCGGGCAGCACCGCCTCAGGCAGGGCCTGAGGAGGAGGAGGCGATTTCCTCGGCCCTCGCCCGGCCCCATCCCCTCCATCCTTCCCTCCGGCTCTGAGGGGCAGCCAGACCCCGCCGGGCCGTTCGCAGCACCCAAACCCGCCTACTCGCCGCGGTGTCGGGACCGAGACCGGGCCCGGCCTCGCCGCCGCCAGCCCCTCACCACGGGGTTAGCGTGATCCATGGCACCGGCCGCCATGATCCCGCCCTCCCGCCTTAAGGCGCCGTTGCCATGGCGACGCGGCCTGCCCGCCGCCGCCGGCCCCGCCCGGGCCCTCTTCCGCCTTCCTGCGGCGGGCTCCCCGTTTGTCTCTCCGTCCCTGAAACAAACACCCCGTGCGGTGGCCACACAGCGGGGCGTAACGGAACGCTGGTGACTGAAACCCGGGGTTCTTTCAGCTCCCGACACCAAAAAGCCGGGCCCTCACAAGGCGCATGGGCCGCCGCGGGGCCTGGTTTGCGGTTGGGAGCCTGAGCTCTGGTCTGAAACTTCAGGCTTTGTGTGGAGAACAACCCCTTAGTGCGAAAATACACCTAGGAAAGCTGGCTACAGAAAGCGTATGATTTGGCCCTAATAAACTCTGAAGTCCTTATTACCTCATTATTACGGGGAGATAGCTGAAGCCACCAGTTAAGTAGCAGCAACTGGTACAACTACTCAAATTATTGCTTGCATTTGGAGCAATCTGTTCATATGTTAATACAGAGATTTACCAATTTAGCAGTTACTCATCTGGAAAAACGTTCATTAATCTCATATATGCAGAATACATACTTTGGCCTTTATACACCTTCTGCCTGTACAGGGATCAATATAACACTGATGATTCTGAGAACCTAGAAACATCATCTCCTTTTCCTTTCTTTTTTCCTTTCTTTTTCTATTTTTAGGTAGCTGTGTAGTTACAGCGCTGTTTGGCTTGTGAAGAGGAGAGTCACCCGTTAAGCTTTAATCTTTAAGGCTGGCTGACTTACACATCCTGAAAAATGAAAAGATTTTAATGAAAATACTGACAGACCTTTAATTATCTAGCTAGACTAACACCTACAATAAAAAAAAAAAGAAGCAACATCCATAATAATATTGTAAGTTGCATTTTCGCGATTGAGACAAATGCAATTGGCTATTGAAGTCATTTTGCTCTGCAACAAAATATGTTTAATGACACTGTCTGGGTCTTGAATTAAACAGCAATTGCACATTCAGCTGTTCTGTATGCCCTGCATCATCACCAGGAAAAGGCGAGCCATGCTGCTGGCTTTGCTTATAGAATAATTTAAATAATAAGATGTAATTTTTTTAAAGCACAGCACTCATTCAAAACTGTCTGGGATAACGCATGGAGCATCATTATTCTTCTCCTGTCTGGTCAGTCCTGGCGTGTTAGCAGAGAGAGCGGGAAGAAGTTGCCACCTTTGGGATCTCAGGTGGTGATCCTGCAGCTGGCTTTGACCTGTGCCCGAGACAGATCAACCTGGATGCAGAGCCATCTATCTGCCAGCACACTCTACAGCAGCTTTGGAAAGGTGGAAGTGCAGAAAGATGTTTTAAATGAGTTCCCTGCTCTCTATCACCCTTTGTTTATCTAGGGATTACAAAGTGCCTTGAAATTGGAACAATTTGTATGCCTAACATCAAAAAGAAAGAGAGGTTGGGGAGCTTGGTACCAAAGGACTTCTCAGCTGTCTCAAATAGTGGTTGGGTTACTTGGGCTATGTCCACATGAAAATTTGCAGACCAAAGCAAACACTCTCCAGGTTGATGGTGTCTCTCTGTATTTGCATATAGTTAGCACATCTCACCAGCACAAGGCCCTGTGGGCATACCCTGTATGCTGTAATTTATATCTTTTGTATCGCCAAGGAATACCAAAGCTCCATCATCAAGGTCAACGTGTCAGCTCCCTTCACGAAAGGGACAGCAGACAAAGCCTACTGGTGGCACACAGCTGTCACTGGGGAGAAAGTGAAAACTGGGAGATGCCATCCCTGGAGGTATTTAAAAGATATGTAGATCGTAGAATCGTGAAATGTTTTGGATTGGAAGGGACCTTAAAGATCACCTTGTTCCAGCCCCCTGCCACAGGCAGGGACATCTCCCACCAGACCAGGTTGCTCCAAGCCCCATCCAGCCTATCCTTGAACACCTCCAGGGATGGGGCAGCCACAGCTTCTCTGGGCAACCTGTTCCAGTGTCTCACCACCCTCACAGGAAAGAATTTCTTCCTATAATCTAAATCTCCCCTCTTTCAGGTTGAACTCCATGAGATTTTCAATATCTTGCCCAAGTCCACACACAGCAGTCAGGACCAGCATCTGGGTTTCATCAGTCTTGATTCAGCCTGATTCAGCTCTCCCCTGAGTTGCGGTCTCTTTAACAGCTCACGAGAGTTTTAGAAGTCAGGCTATCAGAAAGATTAGCAAGCTGTTCAAACCCTCCTGATTTTTTAGGGTTTTTGTCAGCATTTGGGATAGTGTTGCTTAAGGACACCTCAAACATCCATTTACTGGACAGGTTTTAATTTGTAATTATTTATACTCCCCTTGGTACATGATGTCTAGAGAAGATTTATTTTTGGATGATAAACCTTTATTCATCATTAAAAAAAAAAAAGAAATTTACCATTTTCAAATGCCTTCCTTCTAGAAACAGAGCCTTCAACAAACTCAGATGCTTAGTAATGAATGCCCTCTTCTGTTTAAATCCAGCATTGCTGCTGTAGACGAAAATGGCTACTCAACTGCAGGACTGCAGAATTCCTTCTCAAGGCATATTTTACAAATGCCATCTTGCCCTTCTTTCCAATGAAAGTAATCATTCTTAGGAGGAACCGGTTGTAGAATCCGGGCAGTCCTCACGGAGATGCCTTGGCATGGGCAGAGCTGTAATTTAATTTTGAAGTTATTCTCTAACATGTTCCCTTTGTTTTCAGCTGTTGACTCACAGATATATAGCGCTCTGGGCTCATAACCCATTTTATTAACACTGTTATTTTGTTATAAGCGCCATCATTTCCATCAGAGTTCTGAGACAGGTAACACCGGGACCTATGATTTGTTCCTCTTTCATTTATCATGTGTGACTCCTGTTTCTTCAAGGGCCTCTCCTTTTTTACCCGATTTAAACCACTTTATCAGAGGAACCATAAAAAGAGCTGTCCCTTAATTCAATTTAATGACAAATTTTCAGGACATTGGGTGGCATAAGAAGGGCTATATTAAAACCGCAGTGCTGATGGATTGAATCCACTGAATAGCGCTGTGTATCTCAGCTCCTTGATAAGCCCAGAGGCTTGTGTAGTATGAGTAAGACTAATTAAGGATGAAATAAGCCATGCCTTTCCTAAATACTCACCCTGATACGTATGCCTTAACGTGGAGAGAGAGAGCATCGAAGGGAAACAGCAGCCACCAGCCACTTCACTGTCCCTGGAGAAGGAGCAGCTACAGGGACATGCAGAACCCCACGGAGACAGGGTGCAGCAGGAAGGTAAGCGCCACCAGAAACACCATTCCTCCATACTGGAATTAGCTGCTGGGAGTTCAGTCGAGCAGACGATTGCAGAAGCCCAGCAGCTTTAGCATGAAGCTCAGTAAGAGCAGAGCAGCATGTTTTGGCCAAGGCCAGTTTGCTCTCTCTAACTTTGCACTTGGTGATTTGGAGAGGAGCAAAGCTGAGTGACCACAGCAGCCCCTTTCACCAGCAGCGGGTTTTGCAGCACCAACCAATGCCACTAAAATCATCTGGAAAGTGACTGAGAGACAGGTTGAGCCATGGCTTAACAGTTGGTTTCTCCTTTTTACTGCCTAATTGATACTAGTTTAACTCTACTAAAGAATGACTCAGATAGATGGAGATTAACCTGCATTGCCATAGTGGGTCTTGGGAGCATTTTTATGAGGACCCCAATATTTGCTCAAGGTCATCATCCTCCTGAAGTTCCCTTTCAGACTGAGCACGGTTGGAGTTCCGCTGTCCTAATACATGACTGTACAATCCTTTTTGCTCTTTTTTTTTCCCCAACTCTACTTTTGTGTAGATGTGTCCTAATACATGACTGTACAATCCTTTTTGCTCTTTTTTTTTTTTTTTCCCCAACTCTACTTTTGTGTAGATGTGCTCCACACCCCTTTTGACAACATTAATCACACAAGTAGCAGCAAAAATATTCACTAGCTTGTTCCCCTGGCTCTGTGGAAACAGTTTCAATTAGCATGCTATGGCTGTCCGTGAAGGGGACTAAAACAGCCTTTCATCTTTTCTCTCCAGGCAGTGGACGGCTCCCACCATTTCAAATGAACCGTCACCTAAATCCTGGTGTTGGTATTGATATTTAGACAGTAAAATCTACTCAACAGTCGTGACAGCAGTAGTATACCTCTGGGCATCATCAGGGTAATACCTACATTCTTGCGTTAAAACCTCCCTGTTCCTCTGCTAGGTTTTATTTGATATTTTCAGTGTTTCCTACAGCATGACTGTGTCATCGGTCGCTCACATCAGCAAGATCTTCCAGTCCAGGAAGACAGGTTCCCATTACAGATGTGATGCAGGGATGCTCAAGGTAGATTGAGCAAGTTCTTCTGCTTGGGGTGTGGTGGCAGCACGTACTACATGAAAGCGGGGCCAGCAGGCACCAGCTTGGCTGGTTCAGGTAGGGCACCTCTCACGGTGCCCCATCAGTCTCACACTCACTTTGCTGCATCTCCAGTAGCTCTGCCCATATACCCTGTTCATCAGCTGCTCCCAGCTCTTTCCCAACCAAGGAGAGCATTCAGTTAATTCTTCCCCAGCTGCTACTCGCAGCTTTTTTCTCAATACATTCCCTCAAAGGCACTTCTCTGCATGGGTTCCTCAGGGCTTTTCTGTTTCTGTTCCTTTTATAGGGAAACTTCTCCCCTGGACTGAGAGAGGCAGTAGCTCTCCTTACCCCTTCCAAAAAAGCTCTGCCCACTGCCCTTTCCTTCTGCCAGTTTCCTGCCTCCTCCCTCTTGACCCCATCACTGGTCACTCCGTGGGTGTGACCAGCATGTCCCCACTTCGGATTTTTTCCCCCTCTGACTTTTGTTTTTGAAATTGAAGTGGAAATTATTCTGTATTAAACCCAAAAGGCCATCACAATGCAATGCAATGCCAGACTGTACCTACCCACAACCCAAAATACCTAATCCCTCTGGGTTTTGTGGAATGGCAAAACAGAATTTGAGCTGATGCTTTTTCTTTTCTATCAGTAAGGCTTCAGCAGAGAGTGTGAACATCACTTACAACGTGTTAAGATTGTTGCTGTAAAAAAAAAATTACAGGTTGTTTTTACTAAGGAAAGAACAGGGATATAAAATGGCACATATGAGGCATAGGACATATTAGGAAACTGTCCTGAAAATAAATGCTTTCATATTTTTACTTGTATTCTAGCAATTTACCATCTCAGGTTTTTTCACGTACCTGAATCATATTGTTCACTGATACTTTTTAAACATTGCAAACTGTTTAGGCTCTGGAAGGGGACTATACTTCTGCTGGACAACATGCTTTCCATTTGTAGGTGCTCACTGAAGTGAATGAACTGAAAATGGATGTTCACTGTACTTCCCAGTGTTTCCCAGAACTGCCGACTGCTTTGCTAAGGAAAGAACAGCACAGGAAAAGTGACATGGTTATTTTATACTTTAAGCCCATTCTTTGAATGCTGCCCCACAAACCTCCGCCTTATTCCTATATTTTCCCACAGAGATTTCATCCTTTCCCTAGTAACAGCTCATTTCAAGAGCAGACTTTGAAATTATGAAAGTCTTAAACAGTTGTTGCTACATTATATTCAAATATCCCACAGAGATCAGAGGAAGTACTCAGTAGGAAAAACCACCGTATTCTTTGGCTTACTATTATTATGCAAATATGGCAGGAAAGGGGCTTGCCAAAATAATCATTAATGGAATACAGCACATCGTCCAGCTTTCTGCAATTACCTTTATCTAAGACGGGGAGTAATCTCACCCACTCACACACAGAGCAGAACTGATGTTATGAGATCAACCAGTTAATTACACTAAATGTAAAACAAGCTTGATAAATTTCTGGTGAGGGGACAAGAAACTGCTAGTTTGAAATACAACTTTATTTTTTTAATCAATATGCAATCTACAAAATGTTATTACAAGATTATCAGCATGATCTGTTTATACTTATATTGACAAAAGACCCAAATAAAATTATATTTTCCATTAAGAATAACAGAACTGCTTCAGAGTTATCAAAATTATAGCTAAGAACTATGAACTGCAGCAGTTAGTTACTGTGTTTAGTCAAGAAAAAGACAAATAAATGTAAAATAGAGGTGTGGACAACACCAAGTCTGCCAAGTAAAAGACATGCAACTAAAAGCAACACATGAAAATACGTTTTCAGATGTAAAGTACTTTTGGACAATTAACAGGGAATCTGGAGGGGAAAAAAAAGGCAAGGAGCATAAGGATGACAGCAGCTTGGCATCATGCTCAATGGAGTGTGCACCATCCTCCTCATTTCTCAAGAGCTGCTACACAGGGGCAGTCGGACCATCGTTCCCAGTCACTGCAAAGCTTCAGCTTTGACACCCCAATAACACCTCTTTACCTCTCTTTTGTGCTCTCTTCTGGTTGGAATAAGCAAGCATTGCAGCTTGCTTACTTACTAGCGTCAAGAATCTTCTACAGTGTTTTTTTTCCACCTATTACCACGATCCCTTTCTTCTTTTTCTTTTTTTTTTTGCCTCTCCTTTATTCTTAGAGACTTTGATGCAGATCCCATTTCGTCAGTTAAAAGACTTCCATCAACTTCAATGGGTATTTGAATCCAAAATTACATCAAGTACCATATTTACCTACAGTAATACAATTAGTATGAGAAAGATGAATGCAAAGAGAAAGTTTGCCAGTTTCAGCAAATATAACACTTTGTAAATAAGGCAAACACGCTATAAAAATAGCTGTTCTCATTGATTTCCATTTAAAATATAAAACACCCCAAACCCTGTTGGTTCTCTGTGAAGGAAACACAGATTATATCTAAATATTGCCCTGTAGTAAATGTTAGCGAATGGTTAGACCACTTATAACCCATATTTCTAAAGAATCAAACCCAGTACGTTTACTTGCTGCCACTTCCTGTAACCTTCATAGAAAACGTTAGCAAATGAGTCTTAAACATTGAGAATATTTGTTCAGGAGGTTATACTCAAAGGACACCAGACAATGCAGAAGAAATGTTAGAAACGGGAAGGCAGGGTATTTCTGCTTTGGCATGTTGTAATAGAACAGGAAGTTAGAATTTGATGGGGAGGGGAAAAAGGCAGACAACCCAAACTTTCTTTCATTAAACTGCAGCCTATTTTTAAATATTCTGCCAGCAAAACATGCAAACATCAGTTTGAGACTGAACAGGGTAGTTATTCAGCCTTAGGCTGCACTAATTGTCAGGTTTAAACTGAAAGCCATGCATTGAGCGGAGTAACTTTCTTTCAGTGTGGCAATATTTCCGTTGAATGAACTCCCTGTGATGCTGATCCAATTCTGATTAAAGTTAATGGCGAGTCTTGTAGGACTCAGATGGAAACCCAAGAGCCTGCAACACAGATAAAGTTGTAGCTTGACCTTAACGAGTTCACTAAGGCTGAATGATCATTTGCACCACACTAGATACAACACAGACTCACCAACAGGAAAGACAACTTGTAATGTGGCTGTTCATCACTTAGGCCATTCAAAGCAATAGCTTCTGCCTTGAGGGTCCAACGCTATGTGGGCTTATTAAACACATAGAATCAGAGAACGGTTTGGGTTGGAAGGGACCTTAAAGATCATCCAGTTCCAACCCCCCTGCCATGGGCAGGGACACCTCCCACCAGACCAGGTTGCTCAAAGCCCCATCCAGCCTGGCCTTGAACACCTCCAGGGATGGGGCAGCCACAGCTTCTCTGGGCAACCTGTTCCAGTGCCTCACCACCCTCAAAGGAAAGAATTTTTTCCTAAGGTCTAATCTAAATCTCCCCTCTTTCAGTTTAAAACCATGAGCCCTTATCCTATCACTCCACTCCCTGATAAAGAATCCCCCCTCATCTCTCCTGTAGCCCCCTTTTAGGTACTGGAAGGGGCTCTAAGGTCTCCCTGGAGCCTTCTCTTCTCCAGGCTGAACAACCCTAACTCTCTCAGCCTGTTCTAGACATCCCAAGATACAGCAGGCACCTGAGAGAAGAAAAGCAGCCCAGAAAACCGAAGAGGCTAATAGATTTCGTAGCTCTGGCATAACCATGAACTTCAGTGAACTGCAGAGCTCTGACACGATGCTAAGTACAAATGCTTTACACTAGTGTACACTGCATCCCTTAGTTCAGATGAGAAGTACATAAAACAAAAATTAAATATGAATAAAACAAACCAAACATGACTTGAAGGTGCTAATAGCTTCTCCAGTCAAAATGTGGATGGAGGATGCAAAAGCTGAGACATATTTGGATCGCTGCTACACTCAAATACTTGCTTAGATTTATAATAATATAATCTGCTAATAAAAAGGGATATATTGAGAAGCCAAAATACCATCATGGTTTATTTGGGGCTTTGGTAATGCAATACCCATAAAAAACCTGCCCTCAGGACTTACTAGAGAATCTATTACCCATTTCATTCTCAGCTTCCAAAAGGGGGAAAAGTTTATTGTGATGAACTAGGTTCATATTACAGCCTTCTGTTTCCTCAGACTGGTAATTTTCTCAGTGCATATCCCACATATTTCTACTTTTGGGGAATAACATTTATCCATATTTTTACACAGTGTTCATATAAACAGTTACAAGCTGTGACAAACTATAAAGTGAGCCTTAGTGCATTGCTATATTTTTGTTCTCCACTAATTTCAGTTTGAAGTAAGGATAGTTTTAGGAAAACTGCAGCCAAATAAAAAATAACCCAAAAAACTATCAGGAGCGTTTTTTTAATTTATCAGATTGTTTCAGACCTGGAATTACATCCTGCAAAAAATGACAAAGAGGATAATGGCTGAGGGGAAGCATGAAAACCTTTCCCTAAATGCCAAAAATTTATTGAAAACACTCTTAATGCATTGATACAGTATTAGTAGCTCAAGCTGCCTGCTGAAGCCTCACAGCTTCACTTCTCTTGCAATGGTCCATTCCTGCACTGTTTCCCCCCAGAAAATGCCTTTAAAGCAAGTAGCATGAGAACATCTCCCATCTCCCTCCCATGAAAAGACTGTCTTCACAGTTACTCAAAGCACCAGATCCTGTAGTTTCCAAACCAACATCCGGAACTTGCATTCTAAAGGAGACCCAAAGCAAATGGTAGGAACCAGCCATTTCTTCAGTTGGTGGGGAAAACCCTCTACTGGTGGAAATTCTTAAAAGCTTCATCAAATGAAACAGGTCTGGACTGATTTACGCTTGCTGAGGATCCGCCCCTTCTCTCACTTGCTGCAGCAGTAAGATTTTTCTAATGCTGGCACAGAAATTGCAATCATATCTGCCATATGGGTTTTTTTGCCCACGAGACTACTTTAAATGAACCTATGAAGCGCCGGGGAGGAAATGCTCGCAGCCACAGAAAAATGAAGGATATTATTGCATAGGAACTTTTCCCATTTTACCAATGAAATCACTCGGTTTCCAACTCATTAATTGAGGCTCTTGTCAAGAATAATACTACAACTTGTTCTGTTCACATACATCGAGGGGAGCAGAAACATGGGGGACTTCAGCTTTCAAACACCACTAAAAAAAAAATGTAATTGGTCCTGGTGGACCTTACGCAGATGCTGGTCTGCAAAAGCGCTCTGGCAGATTTTATTGCTGAAATTATGTCCAAATGACATGAACTCTTTGAGTAGTGCTGTTAGGTTTCAATGTAAGGTATGAGATCATTCCCAAGTCATAGATACGCAACAGGAAAACAATATATTACAATCAGTCAATTAAGTGCTCACATCCTGCAGCTCTTTACAAGGAGACCTTACTCATACCAGTATTCCCGTGACAGGAAGTTTACTTGAACGCAGGCCAGTCAAACCAGTACTGGTTTGCAGAATCCAACCCAAAAGCTCTAAAAAAAGAAAATAATTCAATGACTGTGTTTATCTTAAACTAGGTCACTGCGCTGCTTCTAACAATAGAATTTTCTATGCAAATCAATTCCTACTAATATGCTATGACGGTGCCTCCTGTCCTCTTTTACTGCATCAGGCAATTGCCAGCCTTATCCGGATCTTCTCCATCAAGCCTAATCCACTTCTTTTCAATTTCAACCTGTAGTTAGAAAACAACGACAAAAAAAAAACCAGGCAAAATTAGCAAACAATTGGGCACTGAAAGCGTGAACTGCAGCAACGGCACGAATAAAAGCTTTGACTCAGAATCAAAACATTTCCAGACCCAATACATTTCAAAACTACTACTCCCAAAAATAGCTCAGCTGAGGAAAAACAATGCTGCATTTGCAGTTCTGTTTTTCAGCATCATCTTTGATCAGACAAGGAATTATTTTTTAATGATTCTTTTGCTCAAAGTCATTATCACAAGTGCATACAAGATACGTTTAGAATACAAAGCACTTGGAAACACTGTATGGATGAGTGAGGAGGAAGAAGAGGAGGAAAAGCCCTAAAAATACCTGGCAATTGTAAAAAGCTTTCTGAACCAGGTGTTTCTGGGGCTGCAGGTCGCTCTCTACGCCCAGTGACTTGACTTCTGTTCCTGAGGCACAGGTATCATGAACGACGAACTGGACGGTAGCAAATGGATACCAGTCAGATGGGATTTCCTGGTCTGATCCAAGTTCCAGTTTGTAAGACAGGCTGTGTGGATGATCTGAACCTTGGAAAAGAAAAACAAAACAAAAAACCATCAGTTAATTATCTTTTGTTTGTTTGTTTGTTTACAGTGCAAGGTTAATCTGCTAGGAAGAGAGCACAGCTCTGTCTTATTAATGCAGAGCTGTTGTGATGATACAAGATCATTCTATCTATAATCTTTAGCTCTGTGGGCAGAAGGTGGCCCCTTACTCCTTTTTTGTCTGCTTCATCACACTTTTCATACTCATGGCAGTTTTACAAATTAATTTACACAAGAATTAACAGATGCTTCCAGCTTCTGATTGAGAGAAGAGTATTACAAAGTTAGGGATCAGTTGCTAAATTCAGATTAGGGGAAAATCTCAGTTTTCCCTTAAAAATACATTTCTTATTCTTGTGGAAAAATAAAAACTGGAAGGCCTCGGCTCAGCCAAGGCAGAGGCGCTGCCCTGTGCCCAACCACTACCCTTTTCAGAGCTCTCTGCTGTAGGAATTTTACTGGAGTGTTTATTTCAAGTACAACTGCTACCTCGTGTAACATCATTTATTACAGTATGTCTACGGCAGGAAGATAAAGGTGCTGCTCAGAGCCCTGCTCCAACAAGATATATCCCAGCTGCCAGGATAAGGGCTACCTGCACTCCCTTGCCAGGGTTGTTACAGAAAAAGAACATACCCCATTTATTCCAAACTAAAGTAACTGTCATGTTATACAGCAGAGTCTTTACGAAGTGCAGCATATTCTAAATTACTCTAACCCAGCCTTAGATCCTAGGGATCACTTGCTTTAGCATTACTTATACGTGGCAATGGTAAGGAAAGCATTTCATAGAATCATAGAATGGTTTGGGTTGGAAAGGACCTTAAAGATCATCCAGTTCCAACCCCCCTGCCATGGGCAGGGACGCCTCCCACCAGACCAGGTTGCTCAGAGCCCCATCCAGCCTGGCCTTGAACACCTCCAGGGATGGGGCACCCACAGCTTCTCTGGGAAACCTGTTCCAGTGCCTCATCACCCTCACAGAAGAGAATTTTTTCCTAAGGTCTAATCTAAATCTCCCCTCTTTCTGTTTAAAACCATGAGCCCTCATCCTATCACTCTACTCCCTGATAAAGAATCCCCCCTCATCTCTCCTGTAGCCCCCTTTTAGGTACTGGAAGGGGCTCTAAGGTCTCCCTGGAGCCTTCTCTTCTCCAGGCTGAACAACCCCAACTCTCTCTCAGCCTGTCTTCACAGCAGAGGTGCTCCAGCCTCTGATCATCTTTGCGGCCCTCCTCTGGACCCATTCCAACAGGTTCAGGTCTCTGTCCTTCCTGTGCTGATTTTTCCTCCTCCTGGCACACAGGAACACCAGGGTGAAAAGCCAGCTTTCCAAAGGAACGGAGGTCAGCAGGCTCACTGTGTGCACAACAGCAGTATAATATAATATAATATAATAGAATGAAAAGAATCCTTTATACTACAGCTGCCTCTCCAAATTCTTCAGGGCAAAAAGTGGTAATTCTGCATTTCTCCTCCTCTCCAGGATTTTAAGCATCATCACAGACGACTAACTACCATTTGGCTGCAGGCAGAAAAAAATACAGAGAAAGTATTGGCTGTATTTTGTCAAAGGCAAGGCTGGTAGTGCATATTTGGTTTTCATCTATTACGCTGAACAGCATCTCAAAGTTCAGGCAAAAATGTCCCATTCTTTACACACTGCTTTTCTCCAGTGGCAGGAATCAATTTCTATCAGAATGAAGGAAATACTGAAGATGGAGTTAACATACACTGAGCTGTATCCGTCCCGCAGGAAAATATTGCTATAACACTCCACATCCACATCTCATGGGCATTTCGTAAGGCAAAGATAAATAAAAAAAGGCTACATCCCTGTTGCTTCTGGGAGCCTTGGGCTGGGTGCATCCTCTGGCTTCCCCTGCAACCTGCCTCACAGCCAGTTAGGATTTTAGGAGATAATTTATGTTTGAGCAGTTTGATGGGCAGAGTTCTGCCACACGTGTCTCCAGCTTCACCAGAACAAAGTCTTAATTCAATACACCATCCTCCAGATTTCATTCCAAGCCTGGCATAAAGTCAATCGGTCCCTAAAAATCAAGGCTTAAGGAACATGAAATTCACGCTTGTCTTAATCATACTCACTGAACCATATAATTAGCCAAAAGGAAAACAAAATGTTAAATAACTAGTGTAATTAATAATTCCCTTCTCCTTTCTTGCTGTTAACACTCAACAGGACAGTTAAAACTTGACTGCCTGGGAGAAAAGGTGAGGGAAGGGGAGAAAAGGATAGGAAGTGTCCTTGGGATTATCAGCCCCTAAACTTCAGATGGGGAGGTCTCCAGCACTTTTTCTCCCCCCACTTCTTTTTGCCATGTTTAACAACAACACCAACAATCAGTAGCTTAAAAAGCCATTTGCTGACTGCTGGTGTTCCTCTCTCTGTTCGGCTGATCCCAGAGGCATGCACACAGAAACACAGCAGCACTTATAGCCACCACTTTGGACAAGGGACATGTCACTGGGACAAGTGCGGTCCTTCACCATCTGGAGTCTGCAGGTGGCTGATTCACAAGCATCCCTGGCAGGCTTGCTTCCAGCAGTACCTCCCACTCCATCCTTACCCTAAACGCTGCTTCTTTACGTAACTGCTCGTCACGGTCAAAGAAAACCTGAACTGGATTTCAGAAAATAACACAATTACACACCAACTGGAGCCCTGCACCATGGAAGAGTATCAGCCCCTGGCCACGGAGTCTCCCAGCCGTCTTTAAAGAATCATGTAAGACAGTGGAGAGCCAGCAACCGCTCCCCACGTAGAACTAACTGCTTCTTTCTACCAAAGCACGGCTCCAATACACGCTCGTAAGGAACTGGTTACAGAAATTGCAGAAGAACTCATAAACCTCATCAACTTGAGCTCATAAATGCAGCGGCAGATCCATAAAAGGGACTGCTAGGGATCACTGCAACTAATATGCAGGCCCTGAGTTTGGGGAATGAAGCTCCCCTAAATACGCCCAGTACAACAGCACCTCTAAGGTGAGTGGGGAGAAGTAGGTGCCCAGCAACGGCGATCACCACAAAGGGATGGAAACCAAACTGAGCAGGACAGGCTGGAGAGATCAGATGGAAAAACCTCACCCCTCCTTGAAGACTTTGCGTTCCACCTGCCACACCATAGAATCATAGAATTGCCTGGGCCAGAAGGGGCCTTTCAGATCATCAAGTCCAATCATCAACATAACACTGACAAAAAAACATCACTAAACCATATCTCTAAGCACCACATCTACCCATCTTTTAAATATCTTCAGGGATGGTGACTCCACCACTTCCCTGGGCAGCCTGTTCCAATGCTTGATAACCCTTTCAGTGTAAATATTTTTCCTAATATCCAGTATAATCCTCCCCTGCTGCAACTTGAGGCCATTTCCTCTTGTCTTCTCGCCTGATACTTGGGAGAAGAGACCGTTCCCTCAGGCTCTTTTTCTCCAGGCTGAACAACCCCAGCTCCCTCAGCCGTTCCTCATAAGGCTTGTGCTCCAAACGGTCAAGGCACAACGCTTTACAACCCACACACACTTAAAAAATGACAACCAGCACCCCAAATCATGGCCCATGACCAAAAGCAGCATCACTGTCACCTCCTTTTTATGTAATAGCCTACTGTGTAGGTTGTGGCTGCCATTTGTCCTTAATCAGTGCCACCTCGGAGCACGCTATAGGACAGAGTCCTTCAAGTCACTCAAGCAGAAAGGCACCCAATTTGCAAGCCTGTAAAGGTCTTACTCAAGGGAGTGCAATGCCAGGGGCACACAGTGTGTGCCTGAATCCTCAGGACAATAATACAATACACAGAACACAGAGACAGGTAAAACTATAACATTAGGGTCTTTATTACTGAAATAGAGGAAGGAACAAAGTCGGAAACAAGTATTACAACCACCTGCCGGCTCCTTGAGAAGGAAGTTGAAGGAGGACCAAACAAGTGTGAGGAGAAGATGGCACTTTGTCACTGAGGTACAGAGTGACAGGCAGATGTATATACCGCTGTGATGTGGGCTTTGTCCATGATCTGCTGCTGGTCATCTCTTGCTGCGTCCAAGCCCATTTCTCCTGCACTAATACTCTCTTGGTCCACGGTCCCTCTTCCAGGCTGCCTGGACACGGTGGAACGATTCCCCTTTTGGGGTGAGCCTCTCCATCCTTGAATCCGCCATCATTCCAGTAACAGGCTGTGGTGACAGCAACACCAGCGGTGAAGGAGACCAGAAGCAGCACTGCATGCCACAGCTAAACTGTGAGACATCATCCCATCTGTGGTACCACAACCCAACCAAACTGTGCTCCTCTTGGCTCCCAGGACCTGCTCCGCTCTCCAGTGGTGGTGCTGGGATGCAGCTCGGCGACACACTTACTCGACCTGGTCTTTGTGCTGTTTGCTGGGTTGGGACACACAGACTGCACAACATCAGCAACAAGGGAAGGGTCCTTCATAGCAGCAGTTGCAACACTAAGATGGCACATCATGCCCTGGCCAGTAAAGTGGCATGCTCTGCCTCTGGGGCTATGGTTGACCACGGATCTCAGGAGAATCAGTTTGTCCTTGAGCAGCAGCATCTTGTTTGGAGTCCATTTGTGATAGTAGGAAAAGGGTGTAGATCTAAGGACTTCTGGAGATCAAAGAAGATCTTCCTATTGTGCGAGGGAGGTCTATGGAGAAACAAGTAGCAATGGGAATTGTCTGAAAAATTGTTTTGTCTTCTGAGAAAGGGAATCCAGAAATAACCGCTGCTTGTAATTTTCCTGGACAGGTATTTGATGGTAAATGTTGGATGGCAGATGTCCACTTGAGCCCAGGCATAAATGGGCCATTCCTCTTGGCCTGCTGCTAAAGGCTGCTGTGTAAGACATGGCACAGTTGTGGTTCAGTACCATACAGCACTTTAAAAAAGTCTCTGGGCTTATATTCCAGCTAACCCACACCCATGACGTGGTCTCAGTGCTGGACTCCGATGAGTTCTGGGGTCCTTTCTCTTCCCTAGGTGGTAACCTGCAAAAGCAGAGATGATAGTTTTGGGATCTGGGTAATAAGGCTCCTGCTCTGGGTCCTCTGGAGCAGCCTCCGCTGGACCTGTTTACTCCCAAAACACAGGGTTCCCCGCAGACCTTCTTACTCCTGTACCAACATCAATGTCAGGAGTTACTCACCACTTCACTTGTGGACAAGTTCCTCTTCCATTGCTGGGCTGTGGTAGCAGCGTGGAGCAACTTCTTCCCATCGACTGTCAGGCAACAAAGCAATCAACCAACACGTTGGAAGACGGTGAGGATCGCCTTAGTTTTCACCTAAAACTGGCCAGTTCTTGTCATCTCTGCTCCGTGAAACTATTGTTTCCCAGGCCTTGTATTACACTGGAGTTAGAAGAAGAAAGAGAGGCTGCAGGTACAAGATCCTTTTGCAAAAAAAAAAACCTGTAATGAAACTGAATAAGCAAGATGTCGGACAGAAGAGGCAAGAGGTAGTGGTGTGGAAAGACAAGTTGGATGAAGCAAGCACGGTGTAAGTCTGTACGGTTTCCCAGTGGAAGCTAAGATGACATATTCTGATGCGAGCCCAGCCATCCAAAATGTGGCCCATCAGGCATTGTGGAGACACGTCCATCTGGCCTGATGGAATTGAATCACTCGTGTAAGGCAAGCAGATAATTTGGGGAGATAACTGAGCTTTTACTAGCTAACTCAGGGGACAGAAGGCCTGAGGTTTAGGTGTCTAGTCAAATTGTTAAGACTTTTGTGAATTCAGAGACCTAAGTCTTTCTTGTTTTACATCTGAAAATTTGGCGCTTATTTCCTAAAAATGTGCCAAATTCTTGCTCTGTTTCTCTGAAGAATAACAACAAAAAAGCCAAAACAAACAAACAGATCAGTAAAACTATGAAGCTTGATTCTAACTGGCATTTAGCATTCACATAGCACTTCACAAACAATCTAACTTTGCTGGATTTACTCACACTATTTATCCCTTATTCACCTGTAGGAGTAGCTTTCAAGCAACCTTGATCTGGAAAAGGCTCATAAAGGCAAACAATTTAAGCCAAAGAAATGGGCTGGTTATTTTAGTTAAGTAGTAATTCTATTTTTGCCAAAATAGGTCCGGTTCTCAAAGCCTTGTTTTGAAAATGAAAATATCAACAATTACTAAGAATAGATTTACATTAGGATTGTTAGAAGTTACCAATTACTGCAGCTATGTCTAAATGGGTGCATTTATCCAACCTTCCAGGAGAAATGCTCAGGACATAGGGCAGTGGGAAGGTACCACCACCAAGGAGCAGTTTACAACGGTGCTGGGCGGGGATGGAGCCCACCTAAGAAAGTCATGGCTTGGAGTTTCCACCTAGGCATCTTAGAAAACAAAAAAGCAGCAGCTGGAGGTTGCTGGGAGCCCCATCACCTCCCACACTTGAGTCCATGATCAGATGCTAAAGGCTGCCAGCAGCCACGAGCTCCCTAGACTCCATTTCTCTGTCTTGCTTAATCACTGCTCCCACAGTTTGGCTCCATGAGGCAGAGGAAAAGGAGCAATAAACAGCTGAAGAACTGTGGCTTCACACAACAGCCTGCGGAGGGAGACGTCCTCGCAGGAAGCACCACAGGGCCCAAACTTACATGGCAAGAGATTAACACACAGCGTTTCGAAGCCTAGCATCTCCCCAGCTCCCTGGGCAATACAGGTGCAGTTTCTCCAGTGCAAAGACTGGCCCCAGTATCCTGCTGAAATCATAAAATGTTCTACATTTCCTTTTACGATGCTCCCATTTCGCAAACATAGACTCAATTTGCAGAAATTTCATTGGACCAACCCTTCAAAGTCTACAGCTTTTTCACCTTTTTTTTTTTTTTAATTAAGTTAACACTCAAGCTCCAAACTCTCAGTATATATCTTGGAATAAACAAAGGCAGCTTTTAAAAGTCTGGGGTATCTCACAGCTCACACAGACTTTGCTTGGCCAGCGCTCTACCAACAAAGCACTTTAGTAGAACCCAGTGGACAATAGCATATTTCAATGTCTATAAACAGAGTCACAGTATAACTGTAGGCAACCTTTCCCTTTCTTCTTTTTTGAAGAAGCCTTGGACAAAGGCTTTTTGAAAGCAAAAGCCTCGGCGTATTATTCTCCCTGCAGTAAACGTCTTATGAAAGTTTACATATTTCTATTAGCTTGACTGCCTCCAGATTTTTGGCATGCCTTGGGAGAACTCTATTTTTAAACTCTTAACTGCACGCAGAAAACTTGATAGAGATGTTTAAAATTTGACCAGGCAGTATTACTACCAAAATGTTTTTTCAAAGGCATGAACATTTCAAGGATACAAATGGTTTTGCAGATCTCAGCCAGAGGAATTATTCAAATGTCAAAAGTTTAAGCTACTGATAGAAAACAATGTTAAGCTGTAAAATACCACAAAAAAAAAAAAAATTCTGACTTTCAAATAATATAAATCTGAAGTTAATTGTGCACATCAAATCTTAAGGTGAATGAACTGTGGGGAATTAAAGACTTTGTAAGACTTCTAATCTTCTTTAAAATTGGCTGACTAAATTGCTGACTTGATTTTGCAGAAGCAAACCTACATTAAATAGCAAAGAATATTAAAAGCTACCCAAACAGCCAGTCCCGAAAGCCTTGGGAAAACACCCGGGTCACAGCATCACAGTGCAAAGCCTCGAAGCCTGGAGCACCAGACAGCCAAGTCTACAGATTTGGAAGACCTGAAGAATCTTCTTCTGCCCACTGGTTTTCCTACGTCTCTCCATCAACTCCTCTGCCTTCTCTGTCTATTTTCCAGTCTCCCCAACTCCTCATTTACTGTCTGCCCTTATCTTCCCCCTCGCTGTCATTTCTCTCCTCCCTCCAGCATTAATTCTGGCTTGGCTCCCTGCCCTGTGTTAGTCCGTCCGCTGATGCTGTGTCTCCCCCGCTCCCCGTCGTCTGGCAGCCACCAGCATCCTCCCCAGGCAGAGCCTGCCATACCCAGGGACCAAGCAGCGTGGAAAAGGGAGGGCTCGGCCAACTCAGGAGGAACCATATGGCATTAGCCACAGGTCCAAGCTGACCACAGCTTCTCTCAAAGCAAAAGGGGTGGCATTGACATGACGTCATTTCTAAATCTGACCTCAGCAACATTTGTGCTGTTCCTCCCGTGGTGTCCGCATCCGTAGAAATCGAAAGGCACGATCGCTCGAGGTGGCCTAAGCAAAACCCACAGAAAGCACCAGTATTTCCATGCAGCATCATTAGTAAAAATACTAGCTCTCACCTGCCATGCAATAATTTATACTCTCAGAACTGCCACATTAGCATGTCAATACATAGAATCATAGAATGGTTAGAGTTGGAAGGGACCTCAAAGATCATTGAGTTCCAACCCTCCTGCCATGGGCGGGGACACCTCCCACTTTTAATACCAAAACCAATCTAGTTCATATAGAGACTCAGGATAATATTTCCTTTTCATTTCGTTTCAATTTTCACAGTTTTTCTGTTGATCCATTACTTCTGTCACCGAAAAAAAAAACCAATCAGAAGTATTCAAATATCAAACTGTAAGGAAAAAAAAGTCATAATTACCTAAACAACAGATTCAGATTAAATATAATTTACAATTAGATAGAAATAAGAAAAAAATATCCTCAGGAGGTTTTTTTGCCTTTACTCTTGTTTTTTATAGTTTTGAATGAGAACTCTCACCCGCACACATATCTAGCTGTCAAAACATGGGCTTAGTACTAGCAAACCTGAAACCAGGACATAATAAACTTCCACCTTCTCTGGACATTTTAAAGAGGTAGTTAGCCCAGACAGTTAGGACACTACAAGACAAGGCCAATCCACTGGTTAATGCTTCTTAAAAGTACAGATTGTACAGATATTTTAGGCAAAATGCTTTAACAGATGCCCTTGTCTTACACAGATCCCCAAAGCCTCATGCACACATAATGCTTATCCAAGGAAAGGATCACGTGCTTTCACTGTACGGAACTTGAAGAATAATAATGTATTCCTCAAGAATTTTTATGCCTTTAGAAAAGTACTACCTTGGGCTATTAATCCGGTAACATGACTAAAAACTGGAGTTTTAAAACCATATATTTATATTTTCTTTCCCCCAAAAATCATATTTTCTCCATTAAATTAAGGTAGATTATTTTACTTAGTGGGAAATTAACAACTCCCACGTGCATGACTACAAACTAAACTGGTTTTATTGCTGCAAGTTTTAGTGAGGTCCCACCATCAGAGAGGAGGAGGAATAAACTGGGAGGCATTTTTTGTCAGCGCAGTTCTTGCCATGGACATGCAATCTCCACACACAAAACCATCAAGGAGGTAACAGGCAACAGCCTTAGCAAAAGCACACTCAACTACTCAACTTGCTACAGCAAGTTTGTCCACAAAACCTTCTAGTTACATATCATACCTACCATTTCTTAAACTACGCTAGAAAAGCCAAGGCGCAACAGTTAAAATACCACTTTTTTTCTATTAAATGTGGGATATTGAGTGGGGAAATCAGTTCACTTACTGGTGTTTGCTTCTCATCCCACCACTGCTCAGCTGGTACACGCAAAGCATAAACCCTTCCCTCTTTCTTACTATGGATTTTAGGTTTACTCAGAATGGCGAGATCCACTTCCATGATACCACACAACAGTAACACATCGGCCTCCATCCAATAAGGTAGGAAAATGTACTTTAAAAAAAATAAAAAAACCCCTATATTTTCTTTTTCCAAAAAGGTTACTCCAGCTTCTAACACACCGCACAGATAAAAACTAGAACTACGGAAGGTGACAGAGGTACACCAGCATAAAAACAGTGAAGACATGCACCCAAGCCCATAATTTTATAGCAGAAATTATTTACTTGAGTTTTTATCTGGAAGCCTGTCTATCTTCCACACAACAGCCCTGTAGGCACTCTCGTATTTTGCCGTTCCAACCGAGACTTGTATTACGGGATCAGATTCAACCTCGTGTAAAGAGCCAAGGCACGCTCTCCTATTCATTTTTGCTTTTAGGGACTTCTGTCTTTGGAGGTTCATGGTCCAAAGTGCTTTGACCCACTGCGTGGGAACGGGAAAGCGTATCATAACGTTTTCACAGTATTTCACAGAGGGTAAACGGGTTGGGATTGGAGCAGTTGAAGACATGTTTATAAAAGCCTGAAGTTCAACGTATGCCCCCTGAACCACCACCGCAGCCTTCACAGAGAAGGGAAGGTCTTGCCCATTATGCCGTGTCCTGAAACGCATCAGTTCCAGCCTACAGCCATCTGGGGGTGTAAACTTAATAATGCGCGATTGCTCAAATTCCTGCGCTCTGACGCAGTTATGGAAATGGTAATCCAGAATGTCAATCCATTTTTTCTCCTCCTCCTTCTCAAAGTAACGCTCGTCCCTCTTCTGGAGCTCCAGGTCGTTAAGGGTTAGAAAGCAGTCGGCGCTTCCGTTCACAAAGCACAAGCAGTAAATGTGTGTGATGATGGCACTTTCTACGAGTTTTCCCTCTGCCTTAGTTACTTTCCCCCAAAAGTTATCCACTATTTCCAGAGTCATTTCTTGCTCTTCATAATTCCTCTTCTGTCTAGAAACAGTAGGAAGTTTCATAAGTTCTTCTTCAACCGTTACGAGGAAATCGGTGAAGTCGTTGTAATCCGTGGTGCCCAGCTTCAACATCTGCTCAACCTCCGGCTCATGGATCACTTCCACTTTGGGATGATACCTCCTTTTCTCTGTGTAAGACACACACTCAATCTTCACAGTATGGATTTTTCCTGAGACGTTATAGCTCTCTAATTTGGGTTCGGACAGCTTGCAGTGTGGCTGCAGCTGGAATTCCTTGAAAGGTTTCTCCAGGCCCTTTTCGTAATACATCTGCAATACCCCTCCAGCTAGGACCCTAAGGTAAATGGGGCCCCACTGCCGAGAGGACATCATATTCTTCTTCTCGGGAATCCTCAGCATGAAGGGCCACCCATCTGCTTTCTGGCTCTTGAATAGGCTGTGTGGGACAGCAGGGGAGAGCGTGTGCCACGCGTGAGCGCTGGAGACGGGCAGGCTTCCCACAGTGTCGCAGCTATCAGCCTGAAGGTGCTCAAGCCTCTCGCAGATGTAGCTGAAGGAGCCCTGGTTAAGGCTTTTCTGATCATGGCAAGTTTCTTTGTCTTTAGGATGGCAGGCACTCCTGTCAAGCGCTTTGTCCTTCCTGTCCATGCTACCAGGAGCTGGTGATGTGCTAAGCAAGCATCCTTCCTTCCAAAAGGGACTGGAAAAAGCACAGTTGTTCTGGAAGTACGGGAAGTGCCCCGCTGCCGATGACAACTCTCCTAACTCCTCGCAGCTTCCTGGTGGATTAGGGCTTCCTTCATCTGTCGACTTGGAGAGTGAAGTCTTAATCGGATGGTCATTAAGTGAGGTGTTCAAGGGAATGCTGCTCGGTTTTTGTGAGGAGCAAGTGGATGAGCAAATCCCAGGTGAGGGAAGAAGGTTAACGTTTGATGGCCATTCAGGGATGGGATAAAGGATGTGAATCCCAGGCTTTGGGATGCATGGACTTCCCGGGTAGTCTCTGGTAGGTGTAGTGAGTGGAGAGTTACTGGGGGGTCCAGGACTTAGGTAGAAGTCAACAACAGGAGATGAGAGTGGAGTGCTGCCTGTAGAAGATGACCTACTTGAAGACTCATGTACACTAGACAGATTGAGTTTAAGGCCATTTGCTTTACAACTACTTTGATTATCAACCAATTTCTGAGGCGACTGGAAGAGTGGCTCGTCATCGAAGGTGACCCAATTTGCTGGATTTGTGGAACACATGTTGCCGGAGAAACTTGAGGCACTTGCACGAGTATCACCCGCAAACCATCTACGAAGAAACAACAGATAAGAGCAGAAATAAACTCTCTTGAAAGACAAAACAAACCCAACCCTTAAAAAAAATGAACCACGCAAAGCTCAAAATGTGCATGCAGTTCACAAACCCAGGGTCCTCTGTGTTTTACATCTATAATCCGAGACAGATAGAGACAAAATTAGGAGGGTGAGAGGTGATTATTCGTCTGTTGTTGAAAAGTTGTAGCAACTCAAGTGCCGATGGCAAAGGCCCACCTACTACAGCCATCAGGGCAAAACCAGCCCACCAGGATAACATATGCAATGAGCAGGCAGTTCCTGAGGTCTCTCCAAGGCAGATGTTCTCCTCCTGCGATGGGCACAGGCAACAGAGCAGTTGCCTGAGCATCCCCAGGTGAGAGGCAGCGGGGAGCATGTTGTGGCCACCTGAACTGGCCCTGTGACTCGTCACCGGCTCCAGGCTGCCATCTGAGGTGCCTCCTGCCAGGAGCAGGATGCGCACATTGGTCCCAGACGCTTTCCAGATCTGGGTAGGAATTGCTTCACCTCAGTTCCTTCAACCCTGACTGACGCTTTTAAAGACTGGACACGTTAGAGGGGGGTTGGAAAAATCATTAGACTTATAAAAAAGGAAGTTAGCCCTAAGGACGAGCAATGCATCCCTGTTGAAGGGTAGGCTACAAGCATCTACCGGAGATAAAACACCGGTGAAACACAAGTCAAGGCCAAGTAACAACATACGCATCTGCTAAGCGCTGAATTGGCTGGCAGCCTGGAAAAAGTACAGGTCTTTAAATCAATTAATAAACTACCCTTCATCAAATCAAGTATCTTTGGTCAAGGGCTCAGCTAGATGTCCTCAGAGCAAGACTGCAATGAGTGAATAATTAATCTTGCCTTCATGGTTTTAAATCATGCACTGAAATGTAAATGCTCACTGTGTCCTTATATATGTCACCCCCAAAGTTTTTCCTCCCCACTGCTCCTGACTGACAAAGGAGCGAGCAATAAACTGCTAATGACTGAGGAGGAATTGAGCACAATGAAGCACCACGGGGCACACACCAACATCGTTCATCTGATAAGAAGTTATTCTTCTGATGTCAGAACATATTCCCGTTTGCCTGAAAGCACAAGGAAGGCAGAGTTCATATAGACAAAACCACCTGCACATACGTTGCTCCGTAATTAGAGTTAGATAACGATGACTTAAAGCTATTCCCCTTCACACACAGACAGCCATAGTTAGGCCATTTATTAATTGCATGGCACTACAGCATATAATCACTTAGCCACAAAAGCCATTCTTTATCTGTAGCACTTGGAGAACAGTTCCTTTCTAGAGATGCCAAAGTTCAGCCAAGTGAAATCTTACGCTACGAGTTGTTGTTTTTACCATTTCCCCATTATTTCCTGGCCAGTTTATAGCCTTTAAGAAAGTACCACAAAGCGTGGCACAGCCTGCTTGCTCTGCTGCTGAGCAAACAAGAGCTCACATGGAGAAGGACTCTGGTCCTTCATTATTTTTTGAACTCCCGACCTTTTTGTTCAGTAAAAATATTTGCACTATGCGAGTTATTTTATAAGCACCCTCCTCTCCACTTCGAGAGAGAGAGAGAAAAGAAGCAAACAAGTTAGTAATTACTGTCATAGCTCAGACACACACAGTTACCAGTGTATCCCTCACCCACACAATCACTTCATCAAAATAAAGTGTAGCAATGGAAAGAAAAATCATAGTTATTTGGTCTCTGATTTGGTCATCATTTTTTCCCTCCCATTCCACGCCCTTCTCCTCCTTTCCCTCTGGTTGCTGGCACTGCTCCTTCAACAGTATATATTGATTATTTCTAGATCAGGAAGTTTCAAAGTTTTCAGACCTTGCTTCCTCTTAACAAAAGCAGGGACACGGCCTGAAGCTCGTGGGAAATGATGGGTGCAAATCACAAAACACTGAGATGTGCCAGTGGAAAAGGAAACATAAAAATGGGCTTGTAAGTAAATACAAATGTTCTTTACCATAAAGAACACATTCTGCAGCCTGTTTCCCTTTCTCATTAGAAATGAAGTTTTTCAGTATCCTTTATTATTTCCAGATGTTGATTTTTTTCCCCCCAATGTCTGTTGCTGTTCACTTTTTAAAATCTGATGTTCGAGATTATTTCTCAGGTTTTTTTTTTCTTCTTTTACAAAACAAAGATTTTGAAATTCACCTGCCAAATATTTAACTTCAGTCAATAAATGTCTATGAAGAAAACCACTTTTGCAGATGGAGTTCTCATCCGCAGTTACAATACCCTTCACGTACCTGTCAGAGGCTGTAGCTTTCACCTTTCATTGCTTTTCCAGAAATGTGTTTTTTTCCCACAGAAATGATACTGATGTTAACAAAAATACATGTGCAAGAAGTCAGTGTCGAAATAGATAGCAGTTTTGCTCACTTATCCCCAAAACTATTAAGAATGGAGGAAAGAAATCCAAATGGATCCCTAAAAGTTGTTTGTATAATGCCATACCAATGAAAGGAAATGCACCCTCTCGTGTGTTATGGGCAGCACCATTCATTTAGGATTTAAAAGAGAAAAAAAATGTTTATAGTCTTATGCTACTCTATGTAGCTTGTTCTCTGATGCTCTTACATCTGCACAACACAATAAATTAATCTTTTCTCTCAAGTTCTGTTTTGTTCTAAGAAGTGCTCCAAATTCCTTCTTAAGAATTAGGACATTCTTCCTCGAAATGGCAGTAAATTCAGGCTTTAGGATAGATGTGTTTTGACTTCAAAAAGCTCCCATGGGACCCAAATAAACGTAACCCAAATGTTTTGGGTAAGAGGAAAACGATACAAGATGCCATTGATCTCCATTACCACATATGTTATGCGGCCCATAACATTTAAATTACAAGCACGTGTGGTATCTCTTTCAGATATGCCACAGGAAATACCATTTTTAGAATATTGAAACTGCAAACAAAAAAGCTGGCTGAAAGAACAGTTGATCCTAAATGCATCAGTTCCAGTGAACCCGAAAGCTTCAACTCGTTGCAATTCATCCTCTTCTGCCTGAAAACAATCTTCCCATTTACCAGATTAACTCAGTCCCTCAGCACTTAATGAACAGTAGTTGCGGCTCAATTTCTTCATTTTAATACCTCAAGGATGTAAGGAGGAGAAATCCTATCCTATTATTGAGAGAATTTATAGGTTGTAGCTATTTACTGGGCCCTTTGTTGCTTCAAAAAGCCCAAATGATCAGAGGGCTGGAGCACCTCTGCTATGAAGACAGGCTGATCAGCCTGGAGAAGAGAAGGCTCCAGGGAGACCTTAGAGCCCCTTCCAGTACCTAAAGGGGCTACAGGAGAGATGGGGAAGGACTCCTGATCAGGGAGGGGAACCATAGGATGAGGGCTCATGGTTTTAAACTGAAAGAGGGGAGATTTAGATTAGATCTCAGGAAGAAATTCTTTCCTGTGAGGGTGGTGAGACACTGGAACAGGTTGCCCAGGGAAGCTGTGGCTGCCCCATCCCTGGAGGTGTTCAAGGCCAGGCTGGATGGGGTTTGGAGCAACCTGGTCTAGCGGGAGGTGTCCCTGCCAATGGCAAGGGGTTGGAACTGGATTATCTTTAAGGTCCCTTCCAACCCAAACCATTCTATGATTCTAAATCAAATACGCAGCAAAAACACTGCTCAACTTTCATGCCTTGCCTGGGGGATGCTGTTACCTCTTCCTACTGTCATACACTAATAACAGCTCCCTACTTGTTCCAAGGTGCAATTCAAGGTATTGAATTTGGTACTTTTAAACCAGAAAAGTGGTCCTCAGCCACCTGAGGATGATGACTTGTCACCACCCAGCCATGTCCCCCCACTGCCCTGGTGGGGTGGCCTCGCATCACCTCCTCCATGGTGGGGAAGCAGCAGCAGCTGAACCAGTGCAGTGAATGAACCCCCCCGAGCATCTCCCTCCCAGGGTCTTCCCTAACATTGGGCATCAGCTAAAACCCTCAAGCCCATCCCTGTGGATTTAAACACAAAAATCCTTTCTTTAAGTATTGGAGGAGCACAGGGTCAGCTAATGGGTAACGGCAAGGAAACACCTCCCTTCTGCAAAGCATAAAGCAAAGAAATGCAACATTTAATAGTCAGTACTCATATTCCAAACCACACAGAAAAGTATAATTTTATAAATACATCCCTTATTGCCTCTCTAGCTCCAGAGGCCATAGTGGCTTCAAAACTGCTAAGCTGTACCTCCTCTACATAAATTCTGTTTCTAACACCTGAGCGCATATCTTACACACGCCACTTGCATGGTGGGGTCTTACTGGGCAAGTATCAACCTCAGAAATTGTTTCAAGCTCAACAAAAGCCAATTTACCTACACACAGTGTGAAAAAAACAATTAAATAATCTCTTCAAAGTAAGCCGAGCAGCTCTCTTTGTGGGCAACACCTGGTCCTTATATTTCCACCCTTCTGGAACGACTCTGGACCCCATACACTACTACAACTCAATTATATTTCCAGGAACGCTGTTGTCCCTTGCACATAGGCCATGTAGAAATTTAATGCAAAACTGCATCCTGTGGTGAAGCTGTCCCGTAACGATACCACATGAGCTGTTACCGTTTCTCATACAAATACGTAGACAATCCTTCAAGCATTTTGCCATAAAGTGTAATAGTCTCGCAGGAAAGTACAAATTCTCTGCAGTTTAAGCAATAAAGCACATATGGTATATAAAATACCCTAAACATTTGTAAGCCCTTGTGATATCCAAGTAAAATATGGCAGATTTATCTCTGTATTTTACTGCCATATTCTTTGTATCACCGCCTTATTACTTAACTATGCAAAAAAAAAATCGAAGCATACCTTCTACGTAAAATACTGCTTGATTTATGTTAATTTGCCTCAAATTTTATTTTGAGACTACATATGGCTGCACTTGTATTTAACTCTACTTTATCTCTCCAAGACACACCAAAAAAAAATAAAGTTCTCCAAGCTATACCTCTGAAATAAACATAAGCAAAAGGCACGACTGACAGGAAATAGGAATTTCTTGGCTTTCACTTGTATTTGGGATATATACATGGATTAAGTCTCCCACTGCATTACTCATTTCATTGCTTTTAGAAAAATAAGGAACTGGTGTAACAGTCAAAAAATATACACCGACTTCAAAGTGTAATGTGAACTCGTATTTACATTGCTCGCTCTCTGGGGCATAGGCACAGCTGGGAGAAGTTCAGAGCTCGCAGCTAATCTGTTTAATTTGGAATTCCTTACTCTTGGCCCCGAGAGCTGGAGGAATTCAAGCTTTGGGCTTTTGACAGCACGCACGGCCCCAGAGCAGAGGCAGGCGTAACCCATGCGAATGCCCCTCGCCATTACTTGTCTCTGCCCTGAGTCAAAGGGAAGCTCACAAATACGGTGGTCGGTACTTGCGCACGCAAGCATGAAAAAATTAACGTTTTTAAGGGCATCAACACAGATGCAGAGCCAACACTTACGTTCCTCGCTGGGGAAAAGGATATGGCAGAGGCTGAAACAGCCTCTAGAGAGGATGGTGTCATGCAGTTTGGGACTCACCACCACAAGGGCAAGTACTGACGGCTACAGCACCGGGAGAGCATCCAGCGTTTGGGAGGGATGCTCCACAGAGGCGTCTAACGAAGGAGGCCTGAAGAAATGCCAGCTCCTCTGCCCCTCAGAGTCACTTCTCGTGCCTTAGAGGCTGTAGCAGGTATGAGATTCAGACTGGAGGGAAAGAGGGGAGATTTAGATTAGATCTTAAGAAGAAACTCTTTCCTGGAGGGTGGTGAGACACTGGAAACAGGTTGCCCAGAGAAGCTGTGGCTGCCCCATCCCTGGAGGTGCCCAAGACCAGGCTGGATGGGGCTTTGAGCAACCTGGTCTGGTGGGAGGTGTCCCTGCCCATGGCAGGGGGGTTGGAATTCTATGATCTTTAAGGTTGCTTCCAACCCAAAACAGTTACATGTAGCTGTGGATTGGAAAAAGTTTTTGGTTTTTTGTTTTGTTTTGGTTTTTTTTTGTTTCTTTGTTTGTTTTTTTAATGTTAGAACATGTTGGTTGCAAGCCTGTGATCCCTAACTTCCATTCAAGCTTCCTCAGCCAGTTCTGCTTCATCCTCCACAAACCACACTCCTCCCTCAGCATCACCACAGTGACTGCATGGCTTACCCTCCACAGGCAGGCTCCCGAGACCCAAGGGATGGTTGCAGAAGAGCCTCACATAAACTGTTTATTGATACTAGCTCACATTTTACTTTACAGAAGGTTTGGGCTTTTTTTTTTTTAATTAAAAAAAAAATGCCAACAAGCCCTCAGCATAGTCCTCTGGCCTGGAAGAGACCGGAAAATAAATCTATTTTTATTTAGAGTCCTTCTGCAGGTCACTAAGTTAATGGAATGTTACTGCATCTACTGAAGCAATCTTTAACTGTGTTTAGGAAACATGTTATTATTAGGAAGGCACAAACATCCCACAAAAGCACTCCGGTCACGGCAGCACTGCAGAGGGTTCTGGCAAGGAGTTTAACATCCCAAACCCCTCCTTCTCCCCTCCCCCTTGAGCAGAGGCAGAGATTTACAATATGCCACCGAGCAGCAGAAATGCTGTTACGGGTGGCTGTCCCCCTTCTATAAAATCAACAGCCTGGGTTTTTTTTTATGATTCAGCATCCCTCTGGAAGAAAAAAAGAAAAAAAAAAAGGCCTGAACGCCTTGGCATACAGATCACATATCAAAATATTAAACTAGTCATGGTCAGAAACAGATTTAAGCCTGGTCCTCTGTTACTGTTTGCAATGTCCAAGGGAAGCGGTGGATGAAATGCCACAAAAAGCACACAATGCAAAAGTACACTTCAAAAATTCTTGCCACTGATCTCAGCAGAGAATAAGAAAAAGTAGGGAAGCTAACAGAAATACTATATTTAGCATATTCACTAAACAATATAATACACTTTTTTTTTTTTTGAACCAAAACTAAAATTAAAAAAAATAAAAAAAACAGAAGTGTATTCAGAGTCAGATACAGGGGTTTTGTATCTGCATTTAAAACCTCCTGCTTTAGTGCCTGACAAACAACTCCTGGAGACTCACCCACCAGATAAGATTCACAGAGGACTTCTCAACATGTCAAGTACTGCCCGACAGCTATTAGTAATGTTTTCTGACAGACCAGCCCTCTCCTCAACTGTGGCACATTCCCCTTCTCCCTGCCCTCCAGCCTTATTAAGAATACCAGCACTAACGAGGAGTGTCCCAAATGAATCCTTCTTTGCCTATTTGTATAGAGGTATTTTTAATAGCAACTGAAAACAGGCACATCAGAAAGCATAATTCATGACACAGTCACCCAAAAAAGCCTCGTTTGGGTTCCTCTCCAAAAGCTTTTTAAGAGAGACGTGTGGGCAGCCTGGCTTTCTGAAGCAAAAGACTTCTGCTTGTATTTACACCAATCAAAAACTTAAGAAAAGGAGGGGTGGACTAGAGGAATCTTGTTTACCAAAACATGAAGTAAAACTGTCCATGACAGTGCATCTCTGTTTGTGTAACTGACTGCATTTCACAATAGAGTTAACATTCACACACAGATTAACTTAAAAGTTTACATTAATTTGCTATTTCAAGATCTGGACTTGAGCAGACCTATCAGCAAGCTTATAAATCCCAATAATTTTTAAAGTGACGGAAAATAACATTCATTATATTCACAAAAGGAGATAGGGAGAAGGAGAATAATCAAATCTGAGCACAAAACAAGGACCTCATACCTGCCTTTGGGCAGAAGTTCCCAGGGATTTACGACTCTGACATCAGTTAAATATAATTTCCAGCCACGCTCCCTGTTGTACAAACTCTTCTGCTCTTATAGTCAAGAATCTTTTCTCATAATTTTCTTGCTGCAGGTGTGCCCTCAGTGCTCTAGACCAGGAAATTCAATGTTTTGTCTTCAGCTACCTCTTTTTCTTCCTCTCTTACAGGCATAGAAGAGTCTCAGCCTCCAGACAGGGAAAAGTGAGTTAACCACAAAGTGAATAGTTCATATTCAAGAGCCTCAGGCTCCCAAACTTGTGCTCCCTCCTCCCCAGTCATTAGCCTCTCCCAACAAAAGTCCTGTTTGCAGAGAAATCAGCTGGGGGAAGAAGGGAGGAGTGGTGGTTTAGAGTGCTCCACCTCAGAGAAAAAACATCCCTATTGGGGAAGGTAAGTGTAGACTTTTGTAACTTAACTTTCACTAGGCTCCCATAAAACCCCTTAGTCGGCATTTTCCCTAGCTCATTTCAGAAGTGCTCTTACTTGCCAGAAGTATCAGAACTTTAAAAAAAAAGCCAAACATTAAAAATCACTCCTTCAAGCGAATACTTATTCAAAACCAGGAAGTGAAAACTTTTGATATTCTTTCTCACCTACAATATGCTTGAAAAAAACATCTGCTCTGGTTGTTTTCCCAAAGCCCCTGTGCCCCACTGTATGTTCAGCAGGGATTTCTGCAGCAGTGACTGCAAACACCGTGAACCTACACGCACAGTTTAACATCACCAGCTGAACCACTAGAAAATATGAGAAAGGCTCCAGGAATTCATTTCTCTTCAAGGATTAAATAAAAAAAAAAAACCCACAAAAAAACCCAAACCTTCTCACTCGCCCCAATCTCCTCCCCAACAAGGAAAAAGTCGTGAGAACTCGATTCTGCAGGATGCCCTTCTCCCAAACCCCACCGATTTCCACCAGCGGTTCCAAAGCTCCGGGTACCCCATGCAAAGCCATCCCCCTTTTCACCACTTGTACTTCAAAGTTAAAAAAAAAAAAAAAAAAGACGAGAGAGACAAGGAAACCAAAAGAAAATAAAGAGAAAAATAAAAAAAGAGAAGACAGAAAAAGAAAAAGAAAAAAGGAAAGAGATAAAAAAGAGGGAGGGAAAAAAGGAAAAAAGAAGAAAAAAAAGGAGAAAAAAAGAGGGAAAAAAAAAGCGAAAAAAAGGAGTATCTTTTTGGTTTGTTTGTTTTAATCCTGTTCTTAAACCAAAACAAAGCAGCCCCATCCACCGGCCCGTTTCACGCCAGG
>JAHREE010000352.1:298852-335737 GCA_033628505.1 Tringa tobata | reverse complement strand
CCTTGGGATCATCGAGTCCAACCATCTACCCTACTCTACAAAGTCCTCCCCTACACCATATCCCTCAGCACCGCATCTAAACGGCTCTTAAACACATCCAGGGATGGTGACTCAACCACCTCCCTGGACAGCCTATTCCAATGCCCGACCACTCTTTCTGTGAAGAATTTCCTCTGAAGGAGCCTCACACCTCTAATGAGGACAAGGACTCCAGGATCACTCTCTTCAGTTGTGCATCCTTCCTAGATGTCTCCCTGGTAGCACTGTGCTGCCTGGAACATTTGGCTAGGGGGTCACAGCCATTTACCTTAGATATATGAACTTGCTGGTTTCTTAAAAGTTCTTAAGTCAGGATGATTTTCTAAGTAGTGTAAGAACAGCCATTTCCTTCTCTGCTGTGTCAACCTTCCTGTCTCCAAAGAGGCAAGCACTGTCAAAAAAAAAGCCCAGGGACTTCTTGGTGTTCAAATGTTCATGCCCCAGCAAAGGGACACCTTAAAAAAAAAAAAAGTACTTATGCTTTAATGAGATTAATCAACCCTTCGGGGTTTATGGGTAGAGGACCATCCAGGAAAATCTGTTACTCAAGAGTAAGAGAAGATGAGTTGCAGTCAAAGAGGGATGAGGAAGGGCAAGCCACTGAAAGAGTGGAAGATTCAGAGGTGAACTACCACTATTTTACAGCAATGGGGACCTCTTAGGGAACAGGCTTGGAGGAAACAGGTTGGCAGCCACTGGTGAGAGCAGAAGACATTGCCACACACCAGTGGCGAGCCCAGGCTGAACTTCCATGGTGGGGGAAGCTGGTGAGATTGTTCTCCAAGTTCTCATGTTGTCAGAAAGTCTTGCCAAAGGAGACAAGCTGTTCTGGCATTGAAATGGAGGCAGGCTCCATTACATTGCAGACTACATTTATGTTTATCTTAACATGATTTCCAGTATATTGCCCTTTTAATAAAATGTTTACTGTTTATGACTACTTTGTCTGAAGTGAAACTTGTCAATTTTTATCTCACTAGAACCAAATAATTGGAGACAGAAGAGCACTCGTTTCTAAACTTAATTTTAACTCTGTGCTCTACTACTTTGCCTTTTATTTTAGCAAAAAATTTCTGCAGAAGTCCATCTAAACTAAGAACTCAAATCACAATGCATAACTTAAACTCTTTTCTCCCTCTCATATAATAAGTTAATTTTTCACTTCATACTCTTGCTATTAAAAAAACCTCACAAGTATGGTATATTCACTGTTTAAGTACTGTATATTCACTACATATAAATTGGTTACAGAAATTCAGCACACTCACGTTGTTTTGCTGAGAGGTTGAGTGTGTGTTGGCTTCAAACACTCTTGACCTCCTGGGCTAGATTGATAATTTAAGAGAAATTTCTCCTTGTCTACTTGTTTGGACTGAAAATAAAACCCATTTTCCAGAGGCCAAAAGAGACTTTTGAAAAATTGATCCCCCCTCTCCCCTGCAATAAGTATATTTGCTGTGTCCAACATTGCACATGCTATACCCATTTGAAAGCCAATTAAGTAGAAGGCAATTAAGGGGTGCAGCACCAATTCCAGTATTACAGCTGTTCCTTACGCCAAAGGCTGCAGTTAATGAAACCATACTGAAGTTCTCAGTTCAGACTTTTTCAAGCTAATAACATCATTAAAATATCTTTTTGCTGAATAAAGTGTTCTGCATTTACTATTTAAGCCCAAATTGAAGCTTTCTAAGCACTAGAGGAAGGGAACTTGAAGCTTTAGTGGGAGGGCAGACAAGGATGAAGACTCCTTTTTTAAGTAGAAAGGGGTGTGTGTGGAGATTTAAGGTCTTCCCATACTCCTTTCAGAAACAATGAACTTTAGACAGAGAAAGTCTGCAAGAAGCTACATTCCACCACTGATGAGCTTCCTTCCAGGTCAACTCACGAAAGAGCCCAGAATGCTTAAAGTGACCAGAAATTACCTGGACTCTTTAATTTTGTGGGTTTAACTCATCTCAGGACCAAGCTGTGTTATTTATGGGAGACCATAAACACAATTTTGACACCACGTCCGGATTTAAGAGGCTACTGCTTGGGGTAAGACCTCATCAGTTCACAAAGCTTTGGACATACAAGGTGAATTAGGAGTTAAACCAGTACAAATAAAGTATGATTTCTGCCATTATCTCTACAGTTTCACATATTAAAAGTTCAAAACTAAAATTCTTACAGGGCTGTTAGCACAATGGCTCACCATGCAAATGAAGGCCAACATAAGCTTCTTATTTTGTGGCTCAAGTATGTAACCTCGGTATTGCAGCAGTGCAAATATTTCTGTAAAAAGCCGAGTGATTGTGAATTAGCATTGACATGTCTAAAGCTGCCTACACACACACACAGCAGAGGCAGACAATGAGAACTGCCCCCAGGCAAGTTTCCACGGTGTGGATTCCATAGTCCCGATCAGGCCTTGTTCATTAAGGTCCCCAAAAACTCCCCTCTGCCCCCATCTGTAACCAAGCCCAGCAGTTCTGCAGGCGCAAGTATAGTTAAAGCGAGTTTTTAACTCTGTTATTAAAAGAAAGAGTCAGGAATTAGGGGAAACATGGCCTCTCCTAAACAAACATGGTTTTAATTCGCTGCTGAGTAATACTGCAAGTAGTAACAGAAGCAGAAAAAGCAGAATAAGACAGAACAAGCATTCTTAATAGAGCGGCATCCAGCCTTTGTGGGAAGAAGTAATCAGACCTCTGGTAGCAATTACCATTTTTTACTGCACTAAGCTTTATTTTTATTATGACCCCACTGTTGCTAAGATAGTGCTCTCAAATTACTGTACATACATACTGCATTGAAGAACAACAGGTTTGCCCACTTTACAGGGCCAGATGGTTCTCCGAAGTTGAATATATTGTTGGATTTATATTAAAAAAAAAAAAAACTTTCACATTGCTCAACCAAGCCAGTAAATAACTTCCCAGTCTCATGATAGGTGATATGTGGATAAAAAAAAAGTTTATTTCCTTTCCTGTTTGCAACTGCTGCCTGAGCAGATCTGTTCTTTGGAGCTGCAGTGAACACTGTTGAACAGTGACGGGCTCCTGCTGTGCCCAAAGTCAGCACCAAGGAATCACACTGGGCCACAGACCTTTCCCCGCCAAAAATTCAACTCATCTGTCAGCGAGGGAAAGGAGAGCAGAAAGAGCAAATTACAAGGACAAACGAGAAATGAAGCTGGCTTGGTAAAAAGGGAAAATACCCTGTATTAATAGCCAGTGCACTTCAACAAAGATGGGAAGCCCAAGTGTTTCAGCCCGATACCGATGCTGCTCGGAGCTCTACTAGATCACATCTAGGGAGAAGATGTTCAGCTGGTTAAGACTTAATCTGAAGGATTTAGCAAAAGACACAGCAACCACCACCATTTTTAAATCAGCACTTAAGGTGCTTGGTATTTAATTCACAGATGTATAGTTATATATGTAACAGTTTAAAATAATCACATCATTATTTAAACTGCAATGAGGTAACACCCTTGTGCAGTTTATGATGATGTCAGCCTAAGAATCTTGGTTTAGAAGTTAATCTTCCAGGCAGGGAAATCTCTGATCTGTAAGAGCTTAAGGCCTTTTAAAATAGCCAGTATATTTAGTGCTTCTTGGTACTTTCAGAACTCATGAAGGAGTTCTTAAGAGGGCAATCTTGAAGTCAAATTCACTCTCAGTTATAGCAAGTATTTATTTTGAACACACAGAGTAGTTACTGGGGATGTATGTTCAGAAATCTAGGACAGCTAAACATCTTGAAATCTTTGAAAGCATTAGTATAGGTTTAAACCAAAGTTCAGAAAGAATTTTTGAAGATCCAATTATTAAAACCAGTAATAAAAAATAGTGCTGTTACCTGAATCGGTCGCTTATTCATGAGTAGGAGAGATTATTCATAAGGTGCCCAGCGCTACGTAGAAATGCATTAAGCTCTCTAAAAATGCTTTGAAAACTTGGGTTATGATGAACTGTCTATTAAAAAAATTAATTAGCATTAGGATTTTTCTTTAACTGTGATCTTATACTATATTGTTCTAAAGATTTTCCTAACTCACAAGTTTGTCATTAGTTTCCTAATTAATCAACTAGAAGTTGAGTATTCACACCATAAATTTTTGAACATTAACTCCAGTATTAGTACAATTTCTTTGCCCAAATTTTGTGCATTTCATCATAATCTGCATAGGCCATTTCATATTAAATCATTCAAATTGAAACTTCTGGAAAATTCTGTCTCAAAGATGAATTCTTCACTGCAACACTGAAGACAACTTTCAGCTTTTTAATAGCATAGTGTTATTCACTAACAATTTAGATATTTAAGACAGTTTGAGAACCACTTGGTTAGGGGATAAGCACAAGCTCGTTAGGCCTTTCCACTTGTTCCAGTTTCTGATGCCACTAAGTTAAATGCAAAATACTGTTCCCTTCACAGCATTACTACAACAGTACCCAAAATACCATATTAATTTTTTTCCAAGATTCTATTTTTGTGTATTGATAGTTTGGATTTGTCTGAAACTTACTTGGCAACATTTCCTTGAAGGCAGCTCGAGTGATCAAAATTATCTCTTCCTGAGCATATTTACTGCTGATTGGCGAGAGGGACACCCAAATACATTTCCAAATAGATACTGAAAGGAAAAAATGCTGATAAACTAACATACATTGGAATTGCACCTAAAAGCCTATACATTCTATATTAATTCAAGTTTTGATGTTAGGGGTATACTCTTGTAACATAAAATTTTAGATAATAGATGCTTTAAGGGTGGCAGAGCCCTGGAAGAGGCTGCCCAGAGAGGTGGTGGAGTCTCCATCTCTGGAGACATTCAAAACCCACCTGGACACATTCCTGTGCAACCTGCTCTGGGTGACCTTGCTCTAGCAGGGGGGTTGGACTAGATGATCTCCAGAGGTCCCTTCCAACTCCATGTCATCCTGCGATTTAACTTTTTTTAATGCACTTTTTAAATGCTCAATCTTCAAAGCGTATATTTACTTAGGCCTTTCCAAAAAATGGTGTAAAGGCAAAACCTTTTTCTGAATGCAGCCACCTATGAGAAGCAGCCTCAGTGAGGAGTTCAACAATTTGATCCAGAGAATTAAAATAAGATAAATTAGTACCTTCACTGCAAGATGAACATCAGAAAAGGCAGCTTCAAAAGAACTGGCAGAAAGTAATTAGCTTCCAAGCCTAATTGAAACAGTTAAAGCTCTATCTGCTGCAATAGAACAGTTAGAGAGAAAGTAAACCCTTCCCAATCACCAGGTAGTTTTTAATTCAACACAATGCTAATAAGAAACCACACAGCCTCTCCCCGTCTCCTTCCCAGTTTCGTGACCACATCCATTTTGTCTTTGAAAAGAAAAACTGTACCAGGACAGCTGCCCAGCTGCGATCAGTATAGATACGATGCTTGTTTGCCTTTCAGCAGACAAGGTGGTGAGAAATGCCAGCCTGGACTTGGTGTACACTGCACAACCTGGGCATAACCAGAGTCAAGAAAAAAAGTCAAGCTGGTTTCGCGTAGCTGATTTTATTATTACATATTAACAATACATATCACAGCTGTTATCAAAGTAAACCCTTATATGACAAATAAGTGCCATAATGTAAATTGTGGAACAGAAGATCAGTGTAAAGTGTGGAGCAGCACAGCATCCGATTAAAAAAAACAGCAACAAAAAAAAAATCAATGCTGTGAACTCTTGTACTGTTAGACTTCACTTAAAAAAAAAACACCTTAGGAGAGGCCTAAAGTTCACAAACTTCCCAAAACACAGGAAAAGCCACGTGCGTTCCCCTAGTAAATCCATCACAATTTAATTCCATGAAGACCTTTTGCAAATTCAGTGTTTAAGTCCTCTATGTATTTCATATTCTTCTTTACTGTAAGAGAGCACAGTAAGCTGATCTAATCTACACACATATATTGCTTTACTCTTTTGGGGCAAATTACGATCACAATTTCCTCTAGCTTTAAACAGCTATTTCAACCAATATATATATACATATAAGTGTAAACAAAATGCTTGAGTAAGGGCTTAAAGCAATTTCATAGAAGTATCCCAATTCAGCTATTTGTGCTCTTTACTTCAAAATCCAAAGTGCCAAATACAAGCAGCAAAAGTTTCCACAATTGCAACCTAAAAGTGATTCTGTTTACTTGTATTAATTTCTAGAAATCATTTAAAGCTACAATTCCAATTAATTCAAAAGGGCTGAGAACAAAGACATTCACAGTAACTGCATATCTTGCATGGCCAAAAGTCTCAAAAATTAATTTTTAAACTGTTATTAACAAGTAAAGGAATGTACATGTTGACAATTTAACATATAACTCAAAAATAGACAACTACTGCACTGATCCAAACTTGTTAATGCAGAATCATATTTGAAAATATACAAAATATGAAGTTATTACATGAAATTAAAACCTAGTTTTAAAAAGTGCACAGTAAAAACTGAAGGTAATTACTATATAAATTATCCACAGTGTGTACTTCCTGGTTTAGAGCCAACATTAAGTTCTGTTTTATCTGTCACAAGTTCTAAACATTTTAAAGCCATTTACAGCACCAAATCAGTTTTTACTAGACCCAATACCACCTCTGCTTCCTGTAACAAACAGGAATTGGACAGTGAACATCCACCAGCTGCACCCTGCGCAGCAGCAGCTGCTTCCGAAGACAATTGATTAGCTGCAAGCTATCGATTTTTATTCTTTTTAGAATTTCCCTGCAACAAGAAAAAAGCAAACAGAACATATAGTTCAGATAAGAAAAAAATCTATACAGACAGCATATGAAACCTGATGTCTGATAATTTATGCCTACAGTAAACAAAGAACAGTCAAACAAAATAAACACTCCATAGGCTCCTAATAATGGAAGCTTGTAACTGCTTGCTCTGAAAAATCCCTTTATCTTTACAGGATACATCTTTACATCATAACAGTGGAAAGTACCAGTAAGCACAACAGAGTACCTTACCTCAACTGAAACTTGTGGAAAAAAGACCTTTGAGTTACATCCCAAGACACTCAATTGTACTAACACCACTAATATCGTAAGGACAGTGAAGGCAAGTCAAATCATAATTCACCCTTAAGTGATATTTCAAGTATAAACCTTATAGGATAATTGCATCAAATTAAACCCCCCACCTTATCATATTGTCCCAAAACCAAATTTAACTATAGCTTGATCTAAAAAGACTATTTCTGTTTTACACAAGAATTTGTTCTACAGTTTATCAACTCACATTTGACTTGCAACAATTCCACAAAGCAAACGTGTAGCTTAAAATAAACTTTTGTGCAATAGTGACTTGCTGGCAATTCCCTTTTTCCTTAAGATAACATTTGTTTTTCATCTAACCAACAACTCTCTCCAAGTGATAATGGCTTTAAATGCATCGTTCTGATTTCAACTGAGTCACTATGTTTGGTAACATTTCAAAATCCGTGTCTGCCATCATGAAATGCTGAATTACCTCCTTACACATAGAGTAACACTTCAAGTCTTAGAGGTATGACAAGTGACAAGTTCCAGAAAAACATTTATAAAAACATGAGGTGTTATGGTCAGTATGCAGCCAAGTGCTTCCCTTTAAAAAACACAAGAGCTTACATACCGAAAAGTAGCTTTAAGGACTGCAATGGCAAGTCAAAGCACTCAGACATCTGAAGAAAAACAGTGCTGTACATGAGGGGAAGAATTTATTCTAAAAAATAAAAGTTGCTGTCACAGGACCTTTAATCAAAACATGGATTTTATTTTTAACCCTTCAGTGAAATCTGCTTCCATGCATTCCACAATTAAGGAAAATAATTAGTTTCCCAACCAGCCTAGTGAAGGGTAAAAGACTTCACAAGACCCATTTCTCCCTCAAACCATCAGAATAAGATATACCATGGTTTAAGCACTGACAGCTCCGACAGAAGCCTTCTCTATTTTTAATCATTAACAGTAGTCAAAAACTTGTTTCTGGTAAATGGATAGACTCCCTGCTTGGAAAAAAAATTAAATGTGCATTTTAAGTTCACAAAAGAATTTAAGTGGCAAAGTTTTCATTCCTACGTATGAGCAATCGAAAAGCTAGAAAACAGAAATAAAACAAAGAAAAAGAACAGCCACCAAGAAGAGAGTACACTGCAACCAGGAGACGAGCCCAGGAAGGACACTCCTTCCAATAAGTTGATCAGAAACACCCAGTATCACTAGATAGATTTGCAAATAGTTTATTTTCACCAGATACAAACAAAAAAGGTACCAATCATCCATCAGAGGGTACACTTTGAAAGCCTACTTTAAGGCAGTGACATGAAGTGTTTCTCCTTTCCCACGTGTGTTCTGCAAGCATTTTTTCTTCACTGAATTGTTCAGGACCAGGTTTGGATTTTTCTTTCCAACTGGCCAAGAACAAGAACTATGGCTTGTGAATTGGTTTGTTAAAGGGTGATACTGCAGGAATGCCAAATGCAACCCACAGACCTCCAAACCACAGCCAGTGTCTAATGTCAATACCTGACAACTTACCTTACTGGTCATCTTTAGCGTATCAATTTCTTCCCTTTGTTTAGTTAATGTTTCATTCATGCTGCAGAGATGGTCACTCATCATACTTAACTGATCCTCATAACTTCTCTTTGTTGTCATCAATTCATCCTAAGTGGGCAAAAAAATAACAAACCAGAAGCCTTTGCTCAATATTAGTGACAACTGGCAAAGCAGCCAACTTCGATCTCCACTCAGTAAGCTATACGGTTTCACTGAATGTGTGCAATTAAGCTAAACCATTGGAAAAAAAAAAACCCTACATCACTTGCTGCAAGAAACTCAATAGCTATTTTTCTTTTACCTGAAGTCTCATGCAGTCTGTTCCCCTTATTCTTGCTTTGTTTCCTAATTCACACACACACACACTTTTTATGGCACACAAAGCTGAAGGTATCCACCGTCTACGATCCCTCTGGCATTCAACAGACGTGGTAGGACAGTGAGGAATGTAGCACCGAAGGGATACAGACACTTTAGGAAGAGGAGAAGTCACACTTGATGTGAAGGAGTGGTTTGGAGCCAATTAAGATGTCATAGGTAGGGATCAGAGGAGAACAGCAGAGGTGATATGGGAGGCATTTGCTACAAGCAGATAGAAATCTCACCGTTCCAGACCCTAATCCTCATGAGGGATTTTAGCCACCCTGACATCTCCTGGAAGCGCAACAAAGTGGGACACAAGCAATTCAAGAGTTCCCTTGAGTGTGGTAAAGAACTTCTCTTCATACTAGTAGTCAATAGGCCTAAGAGAGGCTCTCTGCTGGAACTGTTACTCATGAATACAGAAAAGCTGGTCAGGGATGTAAAAGCCAATGGTAGCTTTGGCTGCAGCAACCTTGAGTAAATAGAATTTAAGATTGAGTGAAGCAAGATGAATAGTAGAATTACAGAAACCCGAGACTTCAGAAGAATAGATTTTGGCTTTTTTCAACGTTTGCTTGGCACTTGGCAAGATCCCAGGTAAAACTGCCCTGAAGTTAAAGGGGCCCAGGAAAGCTGAATGATCAAGGACAGAGCAAAAAACAGGCCAACATTTAGAAAGCTGAGCAATAGTGGCAGAAGGTCAACAAGGCTGTAAAAGAAACCCCCAATTCAACAGCTTGATCTGAACTCTCTCTGCTCTGACCAAAGGAGAGGACCAGAGGGCCCTTCCAATCTAAACAATTCTACAACATAATATTATGCGGGCTATAAACAAAAAACATAATTATGCACCTGCTATCTTTCCTTAGGGAGTTTGATATATAATTGGAGGTGAACATCCCACATGGAGTTGGATATTGGTTATGGAATTTATTAAAGGAACAAATCAAAAGAGCACCTTGTGTTCATGAACAATTCTTTTAAGTGTGTATCATTATATTCACTGTCTGTATGGAGCATTTTAGGTAATCACTATCTCAGACAGGTGAGCAATAAAGATAGGAACTAAATACGAAGAAAACATGAAGACATTTAAGCACTGAATATTTATACATACTTTATTTTACTATTGGCTCCTTTCTGAACTCTGTGGAGGGGAAGGACAAAGTGACAGGGCATTCACAGGATGTCTGGTATAAGAGTTCATTATCTACTGATAACAATGGCTTCTTAAGGATTACCCTGAAGTTATTTTTGTTTAATATTAAGCTCTCCATCTCCAAAAAAACCCACCCTGACATTTCTAAGACTTTCAGTCCCAGGCACTAGAAAGGAATAAGAATGTGGTGCATTATCTAGGAAATTGCACTTTCAGTACTTTCAGTACATGCTCAATGGTTGTAATTTTTCTCCTCCAACCTCCATTTACACAGGACAACAAAATGCATCTATTACATTATATGACATTTTACTTGCCTGTAACCTACTGATGTTTTGACTAGCAAGTTTCAGCTCTTCCGTGAGCGATTCCTTGGACTTCTCTGCCAGAGACAGTCTTTTGGCAAGTGCTCGACACTGTCAATCAGAACAGGAGAGGGAGGGTAGAAGGGAAGAAAGTTAGTTCCAGAGTATTGCCTTGCACCATCTTTAACTGATTATTTTGGATGTTTCCATCTTTGTGTAATCCTTTGATTTCAAGAAACTTAAATCAGAGTGTGTACACATTAAATGAAACTGTAGTGAAGTAGTTAACATTAAATTTTTCTATATTTTTACAGAATTACCATACTGCCAATCCTCTAAGTACCATAATTTTCACATAATTACTAGGAAATATTTCATAAGGAAAAAGCAACACAGTCAACTCACTTCATACATTGCCCAAATATCAAAGATGGTTCCTCCATACTATGTCATTTTACTAGTAAAAAAAAATATTTAAGAGGATTTGCACTGTCAACCTGGAGCTTTGGTATACTCCACAACAGTTAATTACACAAATCAAAATGGTCAAGAAAAAATTACCTCATGATTTGAAATGAAAACAGGAAGTCAGATACAATGAATAATTTTGTTAGTTCTTGAAGTTAGGTATAAAATGATTAAGAACCAATTTCTCAGAGGAGAGCTGTTTCCATCACTCCATGATAGACTCAAATTTATTTTTGTATGACGCCAGCATCACTTTGAAGTCAAAGTGATGAAGTCAAAAACTAGCTTGGTAACTACCAGATGCTTCAGTTTATATGAACAAACCCATATATGATACACATCATACTACTTAATGGCAAGACCTGAGACAAGGCCACCAAAGGATTTATTTTTCAGAAAAGTACCTTTCTACAATATCCATTTTTATGTACACTAGACCACAGCCAAAAAATATACCCCAGGAACAGATTTTTATGAAACAGTGTTCCGTATAATTAAACTCACTGTCAAAACACTGGCCTGTGGGAAGTTCACAAAGGGATTTATTGTTTTCAGTACAGACACGGTCTGTGTACTCACCTCAGCATGGAAGTGTACTGATTTGCTGTCAGCAAGCTGCAGATGGGATGTAAGTTCTGCTATCCTTGCCATATAGTGGTTTTTTATCAGGTCTTCACGAGACTCAACATCTGGAGCCTGGCAAAGCAAAAATTTAAGCAGACACATTTATGTTTATGTTATATTCTCCTATATACGGACTTATCTCCTTCCCTTCTGAGGCCTGGCTGCTCTATCCGATAGCATTAAATTCCCCAAATACAATAAACATATTAGAGGAGATCACTCTGCAGTTTGTCACTGATGGTGACTTTTAGTGTCAGACTCCTTAAAGGACCAAGAGCTGACTGAAGATATAAGAAGTTAGCTTGATTTAACGTATCAAGTCTCTGATGAAGACGAAAATCTGCTGCAGGAGTGGACTGCTTTCACCTACATAAAAACTTACTGGTTTTTCCCTGCAAAGAACTCCTTCACATAACCAAATTTAAGAAGCTCACAACAGTCAAAACTATTTCTAATGTTGCACATTCCAGACGTTTCTTTAGCCATTTGCACTTAAATTAAACAAAAACAACTAACCAACCCACAACTTACCACTTTACAGCAAGTTACTGAGTAACCCACTAGATGCAGCTTTCTATCACTTGTCACTACTTTCAAGTTTAGCACTATACAGTAGCTTTTAAGATCTTGAATCAGTTATTACCTGGCCCCTACCCCCTTTTTAATCATATTTTCAGAAGAAAAGGGCAAGTAAACTAAAAAAAATCAGTTCCCTGCAGCGACAGAAAAGGGAAAGCAATGAACTTTGCTCTGCTATGTTCCTGCTAGGGCAAGCACTACATTATAGCAGTGCTAAACAAAAAGCAGTTAGTCTGACAGCTGGTTCAAAGTTTCTTTGGTGTGAGCTCTGGTTTGGGATAGCCTACAGTTAAGTATTAAACACCGGGCAACACAGTCAGTGTCTTTTTTTGCAGCTTGAGCCACCCCCCCAAGGGTGAAGAATTGAGGCTTAGAATGCAGTGAGGCTTTCTGAAGTACAAACACACCAGTGCTTTCCTCAGATTACAGAGGACAGACCTGAACCACAGCTCATGCTGCTCCAAACTGCTTACATGAATAAAAGATAACAGTTCACTAAACAGAAAGTTAAGAAATACATGGATTTCAGAAGCTTGAAAAACATAGTATATAAACTACACGGGCAACTCACACCATTATATGACAGTGTTCGTGCCAATGAGACCTTTGGAATAAGTTTAACAGAATCAGAATTGAAGTATTTACCAGATGCACTTTGATAATGTTTAAAACAGATTACCTTTTCATTATCAGTAGTTATAGTCAACATTCCAATCTAGAACAAGGAAGAAAACATGCTTAAGTGAGAACTGCAAAAATAGATACTATAGCTGCAAGTCATTTTGGCTTCAGTCACAGAAGGACCTTAAATTAAAAAAAAATAAATAATAATCTTGCAACAGTTAAAACTAAACCTAAATTTAAGTACTTCCACTGTTACCCTGTAACAAACAAGGGTAATAATATACATTAGTGCCTTGAACCAAATTAAAGCTGATCCAACTCTCCAAATACATCCTTTGCCTTAAAATGCACACAAGATGCAGCCAGCTTGTGTGATGATGCAAGTGCCTGATTACATGAAACTAGTTCAGAGACATCTTAATACATTGAAATATTACTTTTCATGTTGAAGAGCAAGGAAAACTCATCCTGGATTTCTTGAATATCTTCAGAATTCCTTTCTTTCCAGTTTGACAGTTCAGTGTCAAGTACTTACCAGACTCTCTAACAGAGAGGTGCGTGCAAATAACTAGTTTCATGGAGTCAAGAGAGGGTTTTTTTCTGACCTCAACAGGATTAGAGATTTAGGTTTATGGGAAATATTTATACAATATGTTGACCTGTGAGTTACATTAACCATCGTGACTAGAAAAAGCCATTCTCCTCAAACTCTTAACAGATCAAATACAGGACCAAATACTTAAGATGCCACTTTACTTCAAAATTGTGGATTTCAAAATAATCCACAGGTCATTTTTATCCTGGAGTAGAAAAGTGATGTGGAAAAAAAAGGAAGAATTTTATCGAGGGCTGAGCTAAGTAGATTGATTCTTTCTTACAGATGATATCTCCATTAATACCATTTCAGAAGTGGTAATTCAGGGAAAAGGACAACCTCTTTTAAATACTAGCAATAAACAGGAAAGACATTTACCCCACACAAAAGAGCAAGTGCAGAACATGTGCCTGATCCAAATACAATTGTTGTGCCCAAGTTGTATGTGCCTATGAAAGTTACATAAAACCTAGTGTTCCAGACAGCACTGAACACTTGAATGGCTTCAAGTTAAAATTAAGTTATACTGCACAAACTTGTAGTGAGCCTTTCAACCCATTTAAAAATACTAATTACTTACTCCCATTTGCTTTAACATACCTACAGATGAAAAAACTACTGGAAACTCAGAGCCAACCTGAGATAGATACTACTTGCAAGGCTTCCTGACTACAAACTCAGAAAAATCTAGCAGGTGAGCATCTATTATTTTCCCCCAAAGTTATACCAGTACAAAACTACAAAAACATCTCCACGAAACTAAAGATACTAAAGTCTCAAAAGCTAAGAAGTTCCAAACTTTGCAGAAAGTATTAGCAAGCAGCTTTGCAAATACAAGAAGCCCAAGTGTGAATGCATTTCACAGTCAAAAAGCTTTAATTACTAGTGTTCCACAGATCAAACAGTACTACTACTGAAGAAAGTGGATTTTTCTCTGTTGAAGGAAAAAGGTCACTTACCAGACTAGTACTTTTAATAGGTTCCCTCGGACTCTTTTCTGTGGTTTCCTTCTTTTGTTCAGCTACATTTGGCAAAACAGAACGCTCTTGTGTAGTTTCAGTTAAATGTCCACTAAGAGAGTTCTTCAGTTTTTGGTTTTCTTTCTCTAGCTTTATCTTAGCCAGCTGGGCCTCCAACATCCAGTGCTCTTTTTCTTGTTCAAGTTTTGCAATTTTCTCCAAACTCTGCTGGACCTTTAGGAGGGAAAGTTTACAGTCCAGATTATTGAATGCAAGGAGGGAAAAAGTCACACAGAATGTTTGAAGACACTATTATTTTTAACCATTGCATAATTGCACTAATGAATAAAGCAGCAGATAAATACTGTTGATTCCAGTTGCATGCTTAACTGTGGTCATGTGTCAAAAATGACCATGTTATTTAAATGGAATGAAAAGTGCATCACAAAGTTACACCTCATAGAACTGGCAACACCATATTAGGTGAAAATAAAAGCAGGGAAAAATTTGATGAAAACATGAAAGATACATGCCTGGCTCTAGCATTGTCTCATTCTATGCTAGCATTGTTGTTTGGTCCCTAGAAATACAAACAGTCTCTCCCCTCCTGGCTGCCCCACCTCATAGACAGAAGAACTCATCTAGATAAGAAAACTATGGAATAGCACACATCATTATCACTCCACACATGCCTGTTTAAATTCATCTCATCCTTACTGGCACTCTGTGAATAAAGGCCACTACAAGAAAAAACACTGAACTTTCACATAAGAAAGACTTCAATGATGACAACTCAAGCACAGTCTGAACACAGCTAATAAAGAATTTTCAGTATTAATCATTTAGTCTCATTCATATGAGGAGATGGGCAAACTGTATAGGCATTTTAAATACCATTTAACCTCCCTCTGCCTCACCTTCCAGAAAAATGTAATAAATATATGCACACTGCAAGAATGATAAACTAATCTATTAATAGACTTCAACTGAAAAGAAAAATAATTCTTAATCAGTGCTAATAAATCCTTCATAGTCCAAAAAAGCACTCAAGACTGTACATAACATTAGAAATAAGTCCTTTAGTATGCCTTATGCTTGTCCTTATTTTGCATTTGAATTATGAAAGATTGCCTGACTTTTTGCATTTATAAAATGGTGACATCTGTGGCATCATTCTGTCTCTTATAATTACACATACATTCTGCAGGTAAAGGAGAACAAGTCTTGGACAACCCTGCCTGCAAAGGGTAAGTTTTACTTTCAAATTCTACAAATACGGTATCTGCAGTCTAATTTTAAGCTGCAGTACATGCAATACTACCAAACACACCAGTATGTGGAGACTATTTTATGCTACTTTACATTTATAAAATACACTATCATAGACATTAGTAGAAGTTATACCAGAATACCTGTTGTGCAAGTCCTTCTCTACTTTCTGTGGAACTCAGAAGAACTCTGCGATTAGCCAAAGCCTCTTCATAAGGCACTGAATCTGCACAAGGCTACAGAAGGATAAAAGAAACCTCAAAACATGATTCACAGTAGAACAGGATACCTACTCTACAGTTGTTTTCTTATTGCGCTCCTTACTTTAGTAAAGGGAAGAAAAACATCTTCCAAGTGTTTACCAGCGAGTAGAAAAAAATTATTTAAGCTCAAAAAATACCGCCCCAAAATGCACACCTGATTAAAAAGTGCTCAGAAAACCCCAGGTGTTGCCTACTGATCAAATGCATCTTAAGGTCCACTCTATAAACATTACACTAAGTGATTTAATGATAACTGTTAAGTCCACCATCACTTCATCATCAATTTTAACGGAGACAACAGGGAGATCTGGCACTGTCTCACCCTTTGGGTGAGCACATTTTCTCCTCCTTGTCAGCTGCTTTTTCTTTCCCCTGTTGCTCTCTACTGTATAACAGCAAATTCAAGTATGAGAACATGATGTCATTCGCTCCATATTCCTGGTGAATACGAGAGGAAATTTATATAAGCAGCTACCCTCTTCTCCTTGGAGTCTTGGCACAGAAATAATTAGTCGAAATGGGCAACAGCAGAATTGGCACATACCCTTAGTTGTGAGGGCAACTACGCTCTGTAAATTTTTCAATAGCGTTATTGCTCTAAGGGTTCCATTTCCTCAGCCAAAGATTCTCATTCAGAGGAAGATCTATTCCAAGTACTAAAAATCTGTAATTTGTATTCTCTTTGGCATAACCAACTATCAACTTTGCGCTTTCTCTGGGAAAGCACGTTAGCTGAACAAACCTTCTTCAAAGACTTCATGTAAGCAACCGCCTTTTTCTTGTATTGCAGCATACACTCAGCTGAAAGAGGGCTGATGAACTCTGTCCCTGCTTTAGGGCCATAGCTCAATGAAGTAGTGAAGTGATCCAAGTTGTTGCTAACGAACGAAGCAATCTAGACAAATCAAGAAAAGCCACTTTTCAAATTAAGTTGACCAGAAAGATTCAGAGAAGCAATTACTCTTTCAAGAGAAAGACAATTGTTTAGTGAAACTAGACTTTACAGAAAGAAATTCAAACAAGGTATAGGCTCTTCCACATAAAAGTTAGACCTTAGTAATGCAAGGCATCCTCTTCACAGTATCTACTTTTATCATCCGTTCAGTTGTTTTTATCTTGTTGCCTGAAAATACCTTAGAACAAACCTAATACTATAGATTATTAATAGAGGCACACCTGTGTTTTCCAAATCATTCAATCAAGGTGTTTTTTTTTAAAAAAAACCTCCACACGTTAGGGCATTATATCGAAACAAAAACATTCATTACCTTGCCCACTCCATTTGTTAAAGCCACAACAGAGGATAAAATACAGTCATTTGTAGTTATGAGTTTCTGTGTGGAAGTTGGAAGGTCTTGTTCTAAAGTAGCTTTCTGACTGTAGTGCTTGGAAAGGTCTAGAAAAACAAAAGACACATTTATGTCAAACTCCAGTTTTTTGTCTATTTAAGCAGCCATTTTCAAATTCAGCTTATGTTCAGCTTCAAACACTTTTCCTCTCTTTAAGTGAGTTGTATAAAGTTTATTCTGGATACTAAGTTGTCTGACATACTACCTTCAACAACTTTGTGATCATAAGGAATAGACGTTATGCCTGTTACACAAGGCAGAATAAAGGTATCTATTTAAGTGTACTCTATATCCCAGAAGTCAGAGCAATACAGCTGATCCATAGCAATTCATTCCACAACCATAATTTCAATTTCCATATGTTTACATGAGGACACTAAAGGTAGAATTTTTAGTCACGTTGAATATCTGAGTCTTAGGTTCACATGGCTTAGAAGGGAAAAGTATTTGAGAATGTAACATATCCATGTCCTTCTGAGAAAAGGAAGGTAAGCCATTTTCAAGGAGGAAGTTCAATTTCAAAAGGAAAACAGACTTCTTTGTAAGCTTTGGTTACGTACTCATGTTAAAAATAGATAATCAACCTAAAAACTGTAAGGAAAAATTCCACTTTGAACGCAGGTACTAGGTTAACAGTACAGAAGTGAAAGAAAATATGTATATTTAATGGCATTCCATTCTGCATGCTAGTTCTACTAGAGCAATGAAGTTCTACAACTACAGTAATACTGCTCAGGAAGATGTAGAGTGCCACAATTAACTATTCTAGCAATTTAGAAGAACAAAGCTAACAGAATGGAGGCATGAAAAAGATGCATGTACGTCTAAAACAAGTAGTTCGCAGGTTTAGTTTCTCATCTTAGTTTCTGGCAAGACAAAGCAGATTTATCACATATTGCACATTTAACATTGTTACAGAGAGAGTACATGTGCACTATGTTAAACAGAAAAAAGCAGAGTTGAAACATACCACTATTCCTATACTCTCACCTTTTAAAACATCATGAAATCCATGAAGATTTGTAGCAATGTTTGTAAACACAAAGTTGTAATTTGTCCTAAGAAGTCCTTCTGGCTTTGTACCTAGAAGTACCATGCAGAAAGTGAAAAAAAAATTCAACTGTGATGGAAAAAAAGATGATTCTTCATCATCTGATTTCCACCCACTAGAAACATTCGTGTGGGGTATGATGTTTAGAACTAAAGAATCAGAAAAAGATTCATTTACTTAAAATTTCCCCTTCCTTTACTATTAGATATATATATATAGACACCCCCCAAATTTGCCAGAGTAGGCAGATAAAAGACTTCCAAGTTTCCTAAATTTCATTCAGATTTTACAAATATCAACTCTTTAGGTCTCAAAAAGCAATTATGCATGCAGAAAGATTTACATGCTCACAGTTGTGGGAAGGACCATCTGGGTCCTTCTAAAAAGCGAAGACTGAAATAACCTACCACTATACAATAACTCTTTCCTCTTATTATTTACAGTATGCATTTGGATATAGTTTCCATACATACATACACAAAGGTTTTACTTGATTTTACTTAGTCATTACCATGAGTTGTAGTTTAATAGAACAGGAGGAACTGGAAGGGATAATTAGTAATAAAATGTAGCTCATTAGCAATTTCATAGCGCACAACTCACTTGCCCCATAGTTTAGACTGTACCTAAAGAGTAGCATTAACCTTGCTTTCCCCTACCATAAGAGTGGGATTTGTGTGTGTGTGGTTTTTTGGTGTGGTGGGCTTTATTTCAGAATTTTGGTTTCTTTCTTTTTGAAGTGGTCCAAAAGGAAAACTATACCTTCCAGTCACACTGGAGCCAATGGAGCCAAAACTGGCACTTACTTGGTAACGCAAGAAGACTAATGTAGGTGTGTAGCTTCTCAAAGACCGCAGTCAACCTTTTCATGTCTCTGTGTAGCTCCATATTTCTAGCTCTTAAAGCAGCTGTGCAAAGAGAAGACTCACACTCTTCTTCCAAACTAGGAATATATGAATTATATTTTTTTTTTAAAAAGTGAGCCATTATGTTAAAAAAAAATGTTCATGAGTTTTGGAGTAGATAACTAGTGTTCTCTACATCCGCAGCCCAAAGCAACAATAGACTAGGAATTTATTTTACAAAGGTTAATATATCAAAGTAGCTTAACAATACATGAAAATTACTGTGTGCACGTACTATCCCCACTCTTAAGAGCTTCAGACACAAGCCAGGAACAGTTTACACTCACAGCAGTAACTGACTGCATAAGTTTAAAGACTTTTTCCTCTATAATATATAATTTACCTCTTACTTCCAAAGGAGCAGGAGAACAGGTATAAAGAAGGCATGAACCAAGCTTTTTCTTCCTCCTTAATCTAAAACCTTCATTTAAGCGGTCCTTTGCATTAATATATCACCTCTCTTCAACCCACTTGGTAACAGACTTTCACTGCAGAAGGCATGTGGATCTGGCCAAGTTGTACTACGTTGCTGTATTTACTACTTATGTAATCTTCAGACAGGCTCCAGAAGTTAACAGTTTTAGTATGTTATACCTGAATAGCACCAATCCTATTGAGTAACATTAAAAACCACTAAAAATCTGTGCAGCTTTCATTAAAGTCTCATCTGTGAGGGGAGAAATAAGGCCCTAAAAATGTTTTTAACTCTAATACCTGGCTGAAAAAAACATGCATAACCTAAAGACTCAAAAACCAGCAGGAAAAAAAAATCCAGCCTTTTAAGCCAGAATGCTTTAAGGATTGACTTAATATTTGAATTGTAGATGCTGACAATGCTGCAAGCCAGACGCTTCGTGCCTCTTTAATTGATCTATCAAATCAAAAGTACCTTTTTAACTGATAAGGAAGAATCTTTCTTAAAAAGCATAAGTAGGAAGCTAAATTTTCTGAGAAGGCCTTCAATTTCACAGCTGTTTCCTGGAAGGAAAAACAACATATAAGTATTGTTGCTCTGTAAGAGTCTTTTTCAATACTGAAAATAAGAAATCTTACCAGGACTGTCACGGTATCTTCTGTAATACTCTCAAACAAGTGAAGCATTCCTTCCTCCAGAGGGCGAACGTACGAAGCATTTTCATGAAGATACTGTGAGAACTGAGCACAGAGAGATTTTAAAATGGTGCTTGCTAAAGGCTCTTGCAAACTGTTTCAAGTTAACAACTGAACGGTCCACTTCAGCAAAGCATCCATCATCCTTAATGATCCCCAGGACGTTAATAAGATATAATAGTCAAGTGATGTGCAGCAACCTCTTCTGCAGGACACGCAAACACACATCTTGAGGGAAAGTGAGAAATAGTGAAGGCTACAATAGAAGCCTGGGCAAAACCCCGTCTTGGGCTTTGCCACAGCACCCCTTCTCATTTTAACTGCCATGCACAGCACAAGAAACCCCTGCTTTTCAAGTTTAAACATTCTTGCATTCCTTCTCAACTCCATCAAATTCAGGCTAGACCCATGCACCATTAAGCCACCAGAATAAATTACCCTACCTTCCTCCCAGCTGCTGTTTACCTCTCAGCCTGTGCACCAGCACAAGCCATGCTGTGCCAAGTATTGAAGAACTAAACCCAGTTAAAACTGACAGCAAGAGATCCATTTTAATCTTTTTCTGTAGCCAGTCCAGATTTCAACACGGGTCAAAGCACACTTAACGCCAATGCAAAGGATGGAGCAGTAACTAATCAAAGGGAGAACTCTTACTTTCAAGAAGTACGACAGGTTTGGGCAATTACAAAATTTTGTCCTCACAGAACTGCTTGACTGCTAAAAATTGCTTAAATAAATTCTGTTCTAATTTCCCCTTCAAAAAAAGTGTACCTGAGAATAAAGCTCTTTCCTCTTGCACACAATCAAATCATAATACCATCAGCTTTCAATTTTGACACCACAATACTACAACAGCTTTTTCCACAGATTGATGTAGGTATTCAAAAAGTGATCTTGGTTTTTATTTTATCCCACGGAAAGATACCTTCAACTTTGATTATTCCTACCACAGTAGCCGCTAGAGATCCCAGCCAAATAGGGTACAAGAAATTTTAATTATTTCTTGTATCATTATAGTGCAATAACACAGTGTTAAAAAGAAAAGAGAGACACCAGGCTCCCATTCATGCATGCACAAATCTGGATGGAATTAGGGAAAAATTCCTAGATCTAAGCAGGAAGAAATAACACATGCAGAATGCTCCTGACTTGTGTTGCAAGAGAGAGGACTGGAGTTATCTGGCACAACGCTGATAACCCAGCAGAACCCAGCAATCCAATACTTAAAGAGAAAAGAAATACTTGAACCTGAGTGGGAATTGTCCACATCTACTTTGAGTGTTTGGTGGGGAAAATAGCTTGAAAGCGCCAGACAAGACCTGGAGTTGGGGAAAGATAAATCAGTGCAAGTGTGCTAAGCCACTACCTGACACTTGTCTCATTTGCTCTACCACATTAAGGGGAGGTTTTTGAAACGCTCAGTGGAGGAGCCAACACCACACTGAGAACACTTGCCAAGCAAATCGATAAATTGATCAAAAAAAACCCCAAAAACAGGAGCAACAGGAGCTTCAGGGAGCAATAAAAGATGCTTCACCGCTGGAAAGTCACAAAGTCACTGCAAAAGCCCTTCGAGGTAGCGTGCACTGAGGCAATTAGGTCATGAATACACAATGGGGCAGACTACAAGAGACATAATTATGAAAACAAACAAAAGCCTGAACTACTGAATCAGAGTCAATTATCAGAAAAGGAGAATCAAATTACAGTTCTGATTAATTTGCAGATTTCAGCTGTGTGAAAGCACTTCTCTGCTGAAAAGCAACAAAGTGTTAACTAGGACATTAGGAAAAAAAACGCACGAAAAGTGATGACTGAGAATCCCTTAGCATGAACTGCAGTATTGTCTGTCACCACACTGGGCCACAAAAACAAGGAGACACAGTTCCTGCCCCAACAAATTTGGAAGATGACAAAGCTGTGTAATTTTCACAAGCAGGATATGCAATTTGGAGCACCTTTGGTGGCAGGAGCAGGAAAATGTTGTTCTCAAACTAAGATCTATCTGAACCTCTGTAAAAGCACATTCTTGATTCAAATAGTTGAAACAACCAAGAAGGTAAATAGTGTGAGACACCTTCACAAGCATATTTGTTGCCTGCAAAGCAATTAAGGAGGTCTTCCCAAGAAGAGAAAAGTTGTGTGATAGTTAACGTTGTCACTACATGCATTGCAGCCCTTTGATGAACGCAAATCATGTCCACCTCAGTAGCTTAAGTCTGAGCCCTACAGCCTACTAAATTGAAATTATAGTCTGGAATTGCTGTCACCCAGCAACTTAAACACATATAGGTCCACTTGCACTATGAAGTCAACAACTCAGATGTTAAAGCAATTTTATTCCAAAGCGTAAGTCCTTTCCCATGCTTCAGGGCATAGAAAGCCAAAAGATGCAGCTTAACAGCTTCTGAATGGTACTCTCAGAAGAGCCTTCCCAGGGAGTTGCACAGAAAGAGACAGGTCAGGCTTCTCATAATCATTTTAACGTGCTTTACAGACTCGAAGCTTCAGACCACTTACAGGAAAGGTCCTTACACAAATAGCCTAAAATCAGATTATAAAGTTGGTTTTGACAAGGGAAGAGTCCCGATTCCTTCGTTCATAAGCCTACCTTATATCCGGTTTATTTCATGTTACAGTTAAATGCTTGAAATGCAAGACCTTCTGTCTCAAAATCTCCCATGGCCCAGCAGATTAACTAAGACAAGCATCTATTCAGCAGTGCAGTATTTGTGTATTTTAAGATAATCAGCTGAACTTTTTGACAAATGCATTTTAATTTAGCACTTATAAAGCAAAGCCTTAATTTGACTATTATATTGCTTTTGTAGCAGAGGCACAGGGCAAGAGGATTCTCTGCAGCTACACCTTCACCCACTTTCACCCAGTAGAAAAGACTTCTCATGCAGGAGAGGCTGCGTCTCAGGAACACACTCACAGCATTGCAGTAAAGGTGGCAGAAATTTGCACGACTAAGATTATTCACTCAACATCTACATAATTGAACATACTCGTAGCTGAAATCTGTAAGCTTTACCTTCTGGTTTAGCGGGGATATAGTGTCTGTTGCAGAATCAATGGGGAAGATCTGCACCTTCTGCTCGGTGTATGTATGGAAGTTCAAAAGAGCTGTTACAAGCTCTTGAACGAAAGCCAGAGCCTGACCAGCAAGATCTCGTAACTTCAGCTGTAAAGACAATTATAAAACGATTGTGTTTGACATGTACTTATTTAAATATAAAAAAACCCCTATGGCTGGATAAAAAAAATTGCTATCAGTGATTTCTTTCTTGTTACTAGTTCAGCCTAAAATACATAGCAGCATCACCTTAACTCAATTTTTACAGTTTATTCATAAACTACAATGCAATACAGAAGGTCATGTTTTTCTATGGTGACAAAGTATGTTTTTATTTCATACAACAGGGGATGCTTTGTTTCTGGCTGCGTTCCTCAAATTACAGGCCACAAGATCACTTAGAGGCTAGTACAATTACAGAAACCTTTGAAATTAAGATTTCTAAACACCAATAGACTAATTCCTGACAACAGCTCCATTCTTTCAGTGTGATGATAGTGAGAATTTTGTAACACCTAAAGAAGTTGTAAGAAAACCTAACTTTAATTAGTAAAATAAAAAGGTGTCTGCTTCTCTAACCAGTAACACTCAATTTTCAGTTTCCCATCTGGACAGAACTGAGCTGCTGCTTATGAATAAGGCTGTTCTGTGGCTTCAGTGAAGTAGGGACCTATCCAAGAAATTAATCCAAAATGGAACATTCTGAAAAAGCAAAGGCAACAGAGAAAACCACACTGATGTGATTTATGGCAGAGAGAATAAGGTTAAAGTAACATTTCAGCCAAGAATGACTTATCCTGCAAATGTGTTCCTAATGCTTCAACAGAGCATTAAACCAAATGAATCTTGATTATGGACCACGAATGGTGGCGAGTAATTAATGCAGTTGTCATACTCAATTTGGGTATGTTAATTAGCTATGCAAGGATGGAAACCAGACAATATTACTGTTTTGCTGTCCTTTACACTGCAGCCTGTGCTCATACACTAGTATTTTGCCTCCACTGGCAAAGCCAGTAATAAAAAGCTGCCCTGGAACATTTTCAGGTCTGCAGACCTTGAGGCATGAGGCTGGCTGACAGTGCCAGCAGAAAGGAGAAAAGGTAGAAACTCTCCATGCAGTTATTCAGATATTTCTCAGTACTGAGCAACAGGCTGATTTAAGTCACAAAACTGGACAGCAGGTCACCTGTTCTCACAGCAGACATATTAGGAAAAAGGGTTCTTCATATGCACTTCTGAAGAAAGGAGAAAACAGCTATTTGAAACCTTTCTACAGTGGCATCTGAATGCACTAAACTTGAAGGCTCAAGACATACCATACAAGCAAAGAGAAAAACACTGGGTGCTTTGAAGCCCATCCTCAGTGGCACTAAAACCAGAAAATATGGCTAGCATCAGGGTATCTGATTTACTACTGTAAAAAGCCTTATTACATTAAGGTATTCATAGAAAAACTAATGCTCATTTTTGAATGCTGAATAAACCACATTCTCAAGGAAATTGATGAAATTACAGTAGTGAACATAAAACTTTTTATTTATTTAAATATTATTTTTAAAAAAGAAGGGTTATTTGGCTTCAAGTAAGGTGTTTTGGCAAGAAGTAGCCCATAAAAATCTAAGTGAACCATGCAGAGTTCACAAGAATACATTCCTTAAAAGAATTGACAAGTAATATTAACTAATATGATGCTCTAGCATACACACCCATGTATAGTTTACAAACGCAAACATTCTTTGGGGCTCAAGTGATGTGACTGAAGAAGCTCAGTTTGAGAACAAAGGAATTTAAGATACCAAAACCACCTTTCTTTTTCCCCTAACAAAAAAGCTTAAGAACTCTAAACTAAGGTAATTTCAATCAACTTTGAAAAGTTCTAGCTTACGGCAGGTTGGCATAGTAAAAGAATATTTCTTACAGCTGTAAGAGGAAACAAATAATAAACCTTTTTGACATTCTTTTTAGAAAGGTACATCTGAGTTAATACCTACAGTGATCATCAGCCAGAAGTCAATAGATTAGTTCTAGTGAAGCGAAGTGAGCAGACAACTTGACTCCTTGCCACAAGACCAGTATAGACTACCTTTGAAAAGCACAGAGGGTCTGTGCACAGAAATTTCCTTGGAATATCATGATAAGACAGGTTACCTTCTGTCACCTCGGGTCACTAAAAATGACTGGGTTTACTCACTATCTGTGGAGAAAGTTGCATCTTTACATACGAAGCCACAAAAAGTGCTCACCTGGTATCTTCTGTTGTGTAGTGGTACATTCAGAGCGTTGTATCGATTAGATCCTACAGGACAAAAAGTTGAGTTATATGCGCTTAAAGCATGTGTTGTTTTTTTGAAAGAGACACTGATTGGTAAATAGTAATTAATTTTTTTAAAATATAAGATTTCATTGCAGTAATATTGCAGTTGATATAAGTAATGTTAACTAAAAAGATACAGACAATTGGCTTTAATAAAGGAGGCCTAAACATGCTCCCTTCAGAACTGTGGCGAGGTGGAGAGAAAGCATTTCCTACTTGCGTCAGATGGTTAAGTTTGATTTACAATCTGAACACCCTGAATTTGATAGGTAAGAGCAGAATCCTCTTGCCCAGAAGAACAATATTCATCACTAAGAGTGAAAGATCTTTAAAAAAAAAAACCTTAAAGAATTCAAGATGATCTTCAAATTTCAATTACATTCCAGGGACTGTCAAATAAGATGAATGTATTGTTTTAATGGTTTGCTTTTTTTAAAAAAAGCTCCTGTATGTACTGGATTTGTTGATAATGTAGAATAAGATGTACTCTCCACATTTTTCAGATTCTGTTCCAGTTACAAACTAGAATGATTATTCAATTACAGGCAGGCACAATTTTTAAAGAGGTAGAGGGATATTTGTACCTAGAGAAGAGCTTGCAAAATCTTATAGATTTAAAAGGGATCATACTCATCCTGAATTAAAATGCAGTAATAACCATTTTAGTTTAAAATTTGCACACAAAGGAAGTTTACAGCTTCTTACTCCTTTTGTATCATTCATTTTTGGCAAATAACACGTGGGAAGAGGTAGTTGTATTCGCTACAAAAACCACTGTCCAAAATTACCAAATCCTACTCATAAGGAAATGGTTCAGGAAACTTTGTTATCTTTCTACTCTTGAAATCACTCTCAGCAGTCAACAAATCATTTAATAGCTATTGAAACTGAAGCCAGCTGCTAGTTATACTTAAAACCAGCTACAGAGCCTATAGCAAGACAGTTGGAATCCATAGCTGACATTTCCTGACTTTCTCTCATTCTGTCACTAAAGATCTGTCCGCTATTTGCAGTGTCTTCTACATGAGCAAAAAACATTATCCCATGGCAGCCAAGTGAGCAGATAAATAAATTATTTGTATCAAAGTTCTCACTACAACAATAGCCAGGTCAAGGCTATCATTAGCTACTGGTCAAGGCCAGGCTGGATGGGGCTTTGAGCAACCTGGTCTAGTGGGAGGTGTCCCTGTCCCATGGCAGGGGGACTGGAACCCTATCTTCCAACCCAAATCATTCTATGATTACCACCTGTAAAAAAAAAAAAAGAATCAGCTAAAGAAACCAGAGAAGCAGAAATAGGCAGCAGATGCCAGGCAAAGCGATCTTTGTGAGAGAAAATAAGTGAAAATGGTATCAGCTCAGTGCACCAACACCTAAGCACTCTGATCTACTTAAAGGTGTCCCTGCTTACTGCAGGGAGGGTTAGAGTAGATGACCTTTAAAAGGTCCCTGCCAACCCAACACATTCTGTGATTCTATAATATGCTGTATGAGAGTCAACATTTTCTGAAGAGAAGATGATCTGATGCTTCTAAGCCAAGCCTCACTGGATTGTCAACCCAGTGGAGAACTTAGAAGGCTCATCCCCACAGCACTCTGCCAGGTCAGCTTTTAGACAACTGAAGGCTATTCCAAATGTTGTCATCAAGTTTTAAACTGAATAAAAAAAAAATATGCAAAAGCTACCAAAAAAGCCTACCAGAAATTCAACAGCCTGTTTTCCTTTCTCTGTTCCTTCTCCACTACTTTCAGCTTTTTCACTACTCCAGGTCCTCCTAGTCTCACTGCCAGAAGAGTACAGACCACTGCCTGCCCAAGTACAACCTCGTGTTAAAGATATTTTCACAAGCACCCAGTACACAGCACTGATTTAGCACATACTAACTGATCCTTGTACCAAAACAACACAAAGGCTGAGCTCTTCTCCCTTCATGGTAGCCCCTGCACTTCAATTTATCTAGTAGCAGTTGGAAAGGTAGCATAAAAAAAGGCTGCTTCAAGTCCCCAAATTCAAAGGGTTTTTTTTCCCCCCTGAAAAGATGAACAAGTCTAAGAGAAACTACAGATAAGAACTAGTCTGGGTGTCCTTTATCAGACACGAGACATGCTGAGGGGCTTCCCACTAATACCAAGCATGGACTATTATTGATGCAATGCTTCATTACATCCACTTCTCTGCAGCCACTACATTATCCCCATCATAACTTACTATAACTCTTGAACAGACCCTGCCAGAAAAAATATTCTTCAAGATGAGTAACTAAAGAAATCTCTGTAGAGAGACCAGTAAATTGACATAATTCTTTCATCTTTTACAATATTTTGTCAACACTGAGCAAGACAAGTGGCAAATTACTCAAAAGCCTTCAAAAGTTTTCATAAGATATATGCAAGTATAAAAACCTGATATCTTAAGATCATTAAACAAGATTATAACAAGCATTATGACTACTTATTACAATTACCTCCAAGTGTCTGTTCAGACATCCAACATTTCTTACAATTAATACATACTAAGGAGTATTTCCTCAAGATGGATACCCAAAATTAAACAAGAAACCCAGACAATACGTACTTGTGTCATTAAAAGGTACTTTTTCATTGATTATGCATAGAGACTCTTCCAGTCTACTGCCCAAAGCTGATTGAAGATTCTTTAACTGTTGCTGGCTAAATAACAAAAAGACAAACGAAAAACCACACACACATACTGTAAACCTTTAAAATTTAATCTGTATCACCAACACCATAGCTCACCATAAGCATCCCTTGAGTGTACAGGTACCTGTCTCTTCCCAGAAGTTAGACAAACAAGACAGTAGGAATCATTCTTCCTCCTTTATGTTATACTTAATATATGACATTGCATTTTAATCCCCAAGAAATGCAGTGAAGGATACATTGTTGTAAATCCTAAATTCCACCCTTGAGAAAGTCAATTTAATCTAATCTTTATTTTCCAGTTATGCAATTATTGTATAAATTATACGAAAGTATTATTTTCTACTGGAATTTGAATGGGAATGCAAAAGGGCCTTTAAATGAATGACTCCATATCCAATGTGGTATTCCAATATGCAAGTAGTGAGTTGTTGATAATTCAGTTAACTAAGATACATCACTATTAGAAATACCTCACAAGCTTTTCAAAGCCCCATGTTTAAAACACTAACATCATATGGCCCATTCCCACAAGACTTGGCAATTATGTTTCTGATGTGTTCTCAAGTGTTTTTTCCTCTAGATCTGCTTCACTTGCACTTGATTGTGCATTTAGATGCAAACCTAAGTTATTAAGTTTACTAATATCATTAGTAAAGATTCTTAAGATGAACTGCAACATATTCCAGCATTATATACATATGTCAACAGAGATTACTGTATATTGATTCAGACTAAATTCCACACCTTACCCAACTTAGGCCCCCAAATTCTTCATTGTTTTGCTTCCTGTTTGACATCTAGAACTCCTGCACATATAGTGGAGGGTGGGGGGAAGGTGTCAAAGTGACAGGTTTTTTTCCTTTTTTTACAAAAACATTTGATACATGGAAATTTATCACAACTAGCAAGGAAAAAGAATCAAAAATAGACAAGCAAGAGATGAAGAAAGTGGCCAACAAGTAGCTCATGCACATTAACAAATATTTTTCTTTAAGAGCAGCTCCAAAATTGCATAGAAACTACAGCATGAACCGCAGTAGCACTGGGAATGACAGAAAATAAGCTCAAACTGTAGATGTATGGATGTTTCCTTTTTTGTACTATAAAGGAATGGCAAACAAGTAGTTTGACATGTCTTGTTCTACATTCTGCCCTTTAATTTTTCAGGCATGCAGGCTGTCAAGCCTCATATCCCCTGGCTTACCGAATAAAGCCTGGGTGTCAGAGGCAAATGGATCCCTGTCCCTGAAAGGGTAGGGAAAACAAAAGAGGAGCTCTCTCAAAGAGATCTTCTGTCATGTGTTCATTAGATACTGATGACAATGTTTAAAATAAGTTTAAAAAAGCGTGAGGCTCTTATTTTTAAAAACCCTCCCTTCTCAAATGGTAGGGACAATTTCTTACAATGACATTAGTTACCCAGTCATCATAGCAGATGACAGACATGCTCTGAACCGTACAGCAGCAGACTGACTTTCAAATACCACAAAAAAAGCAAATGGCAGCAAAATGCAACTTTCATTGTCTTCAATCAATTCACTGTGATCATTCACTACGCATTTTATCTATTAAAGATCTATAGTGCACATATATCTTTAAAAAAAATGCACCTTAATACTGAATTTCAGAGAAGTGCACCCTAATTTGATGTGTCCCACAGTCCTCAACTTCTCTCCACTTTCTACAACTTGTCTTCAAGACAATGAAGGCATTTCAAAACTAACAATACAGTCCTTCAACAAAAACTCTCCGATACTCTAGCTAAGTGTGTTGTACCTGAAGCAAAAGTGATTGGTCAAGAAGCTTTTGGGGTGGAGGGGAATTTTTGAAACTCTTTTCAGTCAGTTGTCTCAGCATACCTTACCCAAAGCTTTGTTTTCAGAAGGAGTTTGTAAAAAATAATCAGGTATCTTTGTTTCATGCAAGTTCAGTGGTTTCTTTACTTTTTATAGCATTCCATTACAAATAAATTCTTCAAGCTTTCATCAACTTCACAGCTACTTAAAATAGCTTGGCAACAAAACTGCTCTTACTGAAAGCTGAATCTGTGGAATTTTTTTGTCTAGTTACATAGCAAGAAGAAAGAAAAGGGGTCTGACCCGCACAGTCTTGACATTAATGTGCTGTTGCCCAATATTTTGAGTTTTATCAAAGTTTAAGGTTTTTTTTTAAATTATGTTTAAAGGTATTATTCTCTAAAAATAACCCAATTAATCTTTTATAGCAGTTATTTCTTTAAATCATTTTTTCATTATATTAAATAAAAACACTTACCATTCTTCGGTTCGAAGCCTACAGTCCTTAGCTTCTCTTTCTAGTGTCTGAGACTTGATCTTTATGCAAGAAGATAATCTCACAATGTAAATACTGACACAGCAAGACATTTCATTTCAAAACTTTTCAAGCTTGCAATTAACAGAAACTCCTTACTTCCAATTTGGCTTTATCATTCTGCAGTTTTTCTATGGTCTCCGTGTATTTCCTTGTTAAACTGTCCACCACAGCTTGATGCTGGGCAGCATCGGTTTCCAAAACTTCAAGCCTAGTTCTCAGCTCCGCTTCTAAACGTTTGTGCTGTTCATCCGCTTCAAAGAACTAAAAGGAGAAAAACAGAGCTCCTATAAAAGCTTCATTTTCCTATGGAACCTTATCCTATGAGTTACACCAACTTAATTAGCTGGTCCAAGTTAATAACAAGCACTAGTTCTCAGATAAATAGAAGTTTTATTACAATATTCACAGAGAAAAGATTCAGGAACAAAGTACTTTTTGTGTATTAAAGTTTTGTAGTGCCAAGCATTCCTTAAATATATTGCTGATTAAGAGCAGACACCTGAAAAATTAAACTTGAGCTAGAAGGTTTTTCCTCAAGATTTCTGTAAAGTACTTCCTGATTTAATTATGTCAGCTCGCAGAAAGTATTTTAAGCTTTAAGGCAATTCTGAAACAGTTGGTGAACTAAAAAGAAGCTTCCACCCTGTACCAACTATATGGCTTTTTTGGGTAGAGTAGCTAAGTGTCACCAAAAGTTAGAAAAACTAAATGAGAAAACACATATGAGTTATTCCACATACTGTCTGAAGAATCTAAAGTCAAAATACTTTTTCATTTGCCCTGTGAACATCTTTATAAACAGGATATCTGATCCAATCTACTGGTTTGCATACAGCTAAGCTTTAAAACCCACTAGTTTTCAGATGGCATTTTATTTTCTCTACCGTTGTTCATGTGACCAGTTTTCTGAACTGAAAAGAAAGGCTAAAAAGTTTCACTTACAAGTATATGTAGTCGTTCATTCTCTTCTATCTTCTTCTGAAGATCTTCATTGAAGACACTTTTCTGCTCTTGACTCAACTGAGATGAGGATTCCGCACTTTTCTTTTAGAAAGAAAATGCACTTGTTATCTCCAAGTCTCTGGGGGTATCCCAAAGCCCATCCCCAAGTATATGAAAACATTTCTCATCGCTAATTCCCAATAGAGGTATTTGAGTGTATATCTCACATTGACTAATATACCAAAAAGGTACACATATTGCACATAGCGTGAGCCTGAAAGATTGCAGCCTGACACAGATCATCTATCTGAATCTTAATCTAAATAGTTTTAGATGTGAGTTACATGATCTCCCAATGGCAAGTCTCTGAAGTAAGGGTGACATGGAATTTAGTAGGGGTATGTTCAATACAATGTATGTAGTCAGTGAGGCACTATAGGTAAAACTAAAGGGAACATATTGAAAAGGTAGTACAAACACTTCTTAAAAAAATACAGGAGCATGCATTCCGACAGCTGAGTAGGAAATCGGTGGCAATGGTTTGCAAAGCTACTCAAGCCAGGCCAAGGTCCTTCAAAATGTGGAAACATGTTTAGTGAAGTGATAATTTATGTAACATGAAATAAAAGAACAGAAGGGTCAAACTGCATTTTGAAGAACAACCTACTATGGTGCATTAATAACTTAAGCCAGGGATACTATATTTGCCAAGGAACTGCATAGAAAAAAAATGCACAAGAGTTTAGGGAAAAAGTAAGGAAGATGATCATATTATTAATCAGTTGAACAGTTTCTTTAGTGTCAGTCTTGACAGCTATAGCTTTTTGGGAGCTAACCAAAAAGAAGAGATGATAGTAATTAAGAGGGGTTTCCTCGTAAGAGGAAGGTAGCAAAGGATGCTTGAGAATTATTTGAAGTCCAGACACACCACTCCTGGAATTCTGATGCTACAGAAAACATGACTTATTTCAGACAGAACATGGTATAACCAGGTTTAATCAGCAAGCATTTTGGGAAAGAAAGATTGCAGTACTGAAATTATAACATAATGAATACTAACTAAAAATGTATATTTCAAAGCATTTGACAAGATTCATGTAAGAGACAACTAGAAAAGCTAAAACCATAGGCTGAAGAGTTAAACACCAACACTAAAATTAAAAAGCAAGGAGGTGGGGATAAGAAGTGAGGGGTGATCAGTTTTCTTCATAGCAGTAGATTAATCACAAGGCTCCAAGATTTTTCCCAGCTGTTTGAACACTTAATAAATATCTGGAAAGGGAGACAGTAATTCAGTAACAGTTAGCTGATGCACTGGAAATAAAAGTGCATATATTATATGTACCAATACCCATTTTGTGAGTATATTCACTAACATCAAGTGTTAGTTCAAGAACAACAATTTCTGACAAAAACATTCAGCTCAACTCTTGACACAAAGCAACTACTGCTAGAAATTGGGATAAGACACTGATCAGTGAGGAGCAGACATGCGTCAAGCATGTTTTTTGCACACACCTTGTTCTTCTTGCCCCTAGTTTCACTTAATGCAAGTTCATCTTGAAGTAACTCCACCCGCTTGGCAAGTTGCTGATTTCGAAAGGTCAAGCTGTCCATTTCTTGTTGCAGTTTCCTCAGTGACTGATCCTTCATCTTCACTTGCTCCTGAATGACCAGAAAGTTTAAAAAACATTCATGCATACTTTCAATGGAAGTATCACATTAAAAAAAAAAAACATGAAAAAACTGCTTTCTTCACTATTTGAACACTGAAGAGGTGATAAGCATTGCTTTTAAACTAAAACACAGACTTCACTTCCTTGAGCTGCCCACAAATCACTCAAGTAGGTACTTCATTCTATAAATTAATCAAGAAGCAATCTCCCACTTCGCACCTACAGAGAACAATGAAAACTAGCTGCAGAACAGAAACTCTTTTACTAAATCAAGTTCCTTCTTTTAATCACAATACTTTAAGTAAAAAATAGTCCCATTTACCTATTTTGTCATAGCTTAAGACATCTGACATGAGCAGTTTTTAGAGATTACCTTCAGAGAAGCAGAGTTTGCTTGTTCATCTACAACCCCTTTTTTCAGTACTTGGTTCTGAGCTCGAAGCTGGAAAAGAAGACAAGCCAATAACTATGCAAGACAAAGGAAAAATACAAGCCATTCATTACAAAGTGCATAAAACATCATAGCCTCTTATGAGAGCCCCAAATATGCATGCTTTTTAAAGTATTCTGTTCAGGTAGATAATAGTGGTATCAGCTTGAAAGAATACCCAATTCATAGCCTGAATTGCCAAGAAAATAGAAGTTATTTTACCATCTGAACAGTTTGGTCAAATAGAATATAGTTCTTACTCAATAAATATCTTGGAAGATTATTTACTTAAATATAGTTAAGATTTGAAGAACAGTGAAGAAGTGTGGAAGAGGTACAACTCCTTCCTTCAACCAAGTTCTTGCTTGTATTTGGTGCTATTCCAGTCTTTCACCTCTTCTCCCTAAAACTGTTCATGACTGGTTCTGGAACATAATCAGAACTCACAAAGTGAAGATCTGTATCAACTCAAGAAGAGCTTAACTATAATGCAAAAATACTTTTTACTCATAGCAGCAGATGATCCAGAGAGAACAGCTTGACAAACACTTCAGCAAAACACAAAAATCATGGAAGAAAAATCCCTCTAAGACTTACTTCTATAGTTCACAAATCTAAGCTAAAAGTCACTGCAGTGAAAAGTGATACTCAAGAAATCTACTTCCCAGTCGCTTCACAGAATACCTCTACCCTGCAGCAATGAGGATACCAACAGTTCCATCTTTCCGTTCCTTGATAATTCCTTGAATCCTGGTTTCTTCAATAGCAGTTTGTATTCACTTGACATGTTTGAGTCCAGCTGTTGCAGATATAAATTAAAAGGGTTTGTATACTGCTCAGGAATACCCTTGGCAGATGCACAAAAGGCAAGATTCCATGTAAACCAGCAATGGCTAATCTTTTCAGTCTGATGACTGAATATATTTGAAAGGTCAAAAGTCAGTTGACATTGCTAAACACAGGCTTTTGCCCTGCAGTATTCCCACTGTGCTGCTCAGGCACCACAAAGGCAAGAGAAGAAACTTGCAAGAGGACCACAGAAAGACTTCCAAGCACAGCTTCCCCAGAAAGAAAAAGCAGTGCGATAGTTTTCTAGGCCTTTTTTCTGCCACCATTACTAATGCAGGAACACATCAGGTACAGTGATGAAACACATAACAAACTAGCTCAGTGCTAAATTAAGATACCCAAGCTGAAGTGTGATCCACCAGAGCCTGTAAAAAGTTGAAAGAGCCTTTTGACTACTACTTCCATCAGGGTTGTGTGAAAAAGCCAGAAGCTGCAACTCAGGTGAAGAAGAGACTCTGAAAACACGCCTCCTTCTTCTGCACTGCTCTGTGAACTGAGAGGGAAGGCAATCCTTTGGCACTCCTTGAGTCTATCAAGCTCTGGTCTACCCCCCTCCCTGGCTTCAACAATGTGATTAAGTGAACAGGCAAATAGCTTCCCAGGGCTACTCTGTTTCCACCTGCACAGGAACAGCCAATTGAACAACTGATGATTTGCACAAAGAGGAGAGTTACCTGCAGAGGGGATCCCAGAATGGCCTGGAGTTGTCGCACAAGAAGCGGGATAAGACCAAAAAATAGTTCCCACAAAGAACTAGTGAAACATCACAGGCTGAAAGCTGCAACATGAAGTTCAAAGAAAGCTTCTGGACACCATGCTACTAGAAGAAAGAGGATCCAGTAGCTGGAACTTTCAGAAGCTATAATCAAGAGATCTGCATTGCGAAGTTCCATTCAGGAGTCAAGCAAATTACCTTATCCTGAGCCATTTTTAATCTCCAACGTACAGCAGAGCCACTGTAGAAAGCAACAAGAAACATGAACTCTGTGACCCACAAACCCCCAAAATAAATTCAGTTTTCTTAAAATGATCTTGTGAAAGTATTAAAAAAAAAATGTGAGCAATTTAGACGCTGTACAGCTTTTTTAGTAGCAGTTCCAAGGAGAATAGTATTTAAAGACGCATCATTCTCTAATCTAGAGAAAGGTGTCAAATACAGTCAAGTGCCTTATGCCAAATACTCTGACGCCAGGCTACACAAAACCAAAGTGCTGGCTTTCTTTCCCAAGACCATTGAAGAACTGTACCACTCAAGATCAAAGGTGCCCTTTTCTTTTTAGTGAGGAACCATGAATGAGGAGTTCTGTATTAAGCAAGAGTCCACCATTTATGGAATCATCTTAAGCACCTCAGAAAGGCATTCTCTGCTACGGGCAGAAGTCTCTGCAAATACTCCATTAAGCAGCACCACAAACAGGAAGGAAAGTCACCTAGGGCAGATGCAGAAAAATGGGAACAGACACAAGGTAAGGACCAAGCGGCTTCACTTCCAAGACCCTGCAACACCACTGAATCTCCCACATCAACCAGTCCAAGCAAACTCAGAGTCTAAGGGTAAGACACAAGACCAAGACAACAAGTGTTCACACCCAAGAAGATAAACCTCAGGCCTGACTGGGAAGTGGAGAAGCAAGGGGAAGCACTGCTGGCTGTGCTTCTCTGGCGTGGCTGAACCCATTATTTGTCCTAATGGATGCTTTGCAGCCAAGGCCACTTTGCTCCTCACCCAGCCAACCCCTGGAGCCTGCAAACTCGCATCTCGTCTGCCTGCCCAAGCTCGCCTTCACCTCACCCTCAAGAAGAGTCAACCTTTGGGCCCCAAACACCTCACGCTGCCACAAAAAAAACAGCGTTTCAGTCCTGACCAGCCCCAAGCCGGGCGGGAGAGCTCAGGGCCCCGCTGCACCGAGGCAGAGCAGCCCACTGCCCCCGGGCAGGGCAGGCTCAGCGAAGGAAGCGGGGAAGGGCCCCCTCCCCTCAGAGAGGGGCGGCCGTTAGGCGGGTAACGGCCGGCAGCCCCGCGCTCAGGGAGCGGCATCGGCAGAGGGGGCGGTGGCCGCCGCTCAGCGAGAGGCGGTGACAGGCTCCGGCGCCTGATACCTTGGAGTACTCCTGGGCCAGCTTCTGGTACTTCCCCTGCAGCTCGGCGGCCGCCGCCATCTCCCCGCCCCCGTCTCGGCGCTCTAACGACGCCGCCACCGCCGGCCGCGCGCGCACACCCACCAAGTGCAAGACGCACTTCCGGGTTTAGGCGGCGGCAAGCGCGATAACGTCACCACGCCGCACCACCACGCGCCGACGGGCGGGAGGAAGGGAGGGAGGGCGGAGCTTATAAATGGCCGGCGCCACCATCTTGACGCAACTTCCAAGATGGCGG
>JAHREE010000352.1:273128-298692 GCA_033628505.1 Tringa tobata | reverse complement strand
AGGAACTGAGGGAAATACATTTGCAGATTCATCCATAGGTGAGGAAATGAAACAAAAGGCAGTTACGTTCTCATGGTTTGCAACAAGTTGGAGCCAGGGATGGGATTTGTCAGTGCTGGCACTTGGTTCTTCCTACTGCATTCACTCTTCAGTGCCACTATATCCTAATGAAGGGGAACATGGGTAAATCATGTTACTGGAGTGCCGTCAGTTTGCTCTCGAGCTGCAGAAACTCAAATTCCACAGTTTTGTGGGTAATTTTGAGTATCTGCACCCTGTGGTGTCCAGGGGAGGTGTCTCTGGTGCCTCCAGCCTCAAGGTCCCTTTGTTTCAGAGCCTTCTTTCAGCTTCTCCATCATTCAGCCACCCTCCTTTAGTGATTGCTTAGACTGTGCTAATTATCTCCTATTTTCTTCTTCATTTATCCTCAGATTTGCCAAACATTTAAATGTGTATGTACCATCAGCACTCTTTAAGCAGAATCTGAAGACACCATAATAGGTGTACTTGGTCCTGCCAGATACCCAGCTAATGCAGGGTTTTGTTTCTGAAAATGACTGGAAACAGATGTGTAAGGAAAAGAATAATAAGGCAAAAATGTGATGATACTTCACCAATATATACTGAGCATCTGGTGATTTGCAGGTTAAGGGCTTCCTGTTTTAGGGTAGAGATGTAACAGCAAATTATTATTTTTGTTCAGTTTCCATGGTATCATTTTTTTTCCATTTGATTTCAGCATGGTGTCCTCATAGCCTTTCTTCAGTAGTGGGTAGTGCCAGAGATGCTAAATCATAGTTTTCTTAACTCCTTTTCTCTTTGTTTCCCTTAAGTAGGAGTAGATGGTAGGTGCCTGTAATGGAAGCTAATCATTTTCCTTAGTCTTGAGGCTTTGATGGTGTGTACTATTATTTTTCTTATCACAGCAGTGGAATTAGAAAGCATTAAATATGATATGGTGGCCAGATTAGTAAATGTTTGTATCTCCACAGGAAGTCTTAATGTTTGGGGACATGTTGCTGATCCATATTGCCAAAAACAGCGACTGCAAATTTTTAAGAAGTCTAAAAGGGGAAAAAAGCAAAACACACATTGTCACTATTAATCCAAATGATCTTGCTGCTGTTCTGCATGACCAGGGGAGTTTAAATAGCAATACTGGAATAAGAAATAAGGAAGCCCCAGTTTTTTAACATATAGAACCATGATGGACTACTACTTCCACTCCATCTTGTAGTTCCTACAGAAGTTCTTAATGAAGTAAACGGAGTTTGCAGTTGCCATTCAGCACACAAGGGTTAACAGCAACATACCTTGTGTGATGTGTCCTCACATCAGTGCAGTAAATTTTATACTGCAAAATTATTAAAAAAACTTTACAATTGATTCTAAGACTGTATTTTTAGGTTTGCATTTTCTAGGATATGTCTTTCTTGAAATGTTAGATTGAAATGCTTTGAACATACTTTGCAAAATACAGTACTCCTGGTTTGTGCTGTGTTCAAAGATGCTTGTGTGATAAAATTTTCTCCTTGTATCTGGCGCTGTGATTTCTGGGAGAGAGGTTTCACAGCTGAAAGCTGGGAAAGGGAGCTGAGGGAATTACAGTGCCTAGTTGTAGCAGAATGAAGTGCTTTCCCACTGACAACACCAGTGGTTTTGACTGGGCAGCTAGCATTCAGGGTGGAGGAACACAGAGTTGTGTTTGCCTGCAGCTATCCAGAATGGCAAGATCCAAATGTGCATTATATAGGGCATTTATCATAGGAGGTAATGCCAGTTTCTTAAAACACAAGCAGACAGACTGAATCAAAAGATGGGTGCTTTTACTGCTTAAAGGCTTTAAGGCTGAGAGCTGACTGCTGCAGGATTTTTAGGCTTATCAGAACATTAAAATACACTGTATCTCAGTGTATTTTAAGCATCAGGCCAGCCTGATGTGTTTTAAAGTGGTCCTGGCTCTTACCCAGTTTCTCATGTATCCTGGATTCCCTATGATATTAGGAACATCTAATATTGTAATTTATCACCATTCCGTGGTGGTACTCGGTGAACAGCTTGAGTCAAGGTTCCCCAAACATACAGGTAACAAAAGTTACGTGGCTTGGTTTTGTTTGTTTGTTGGTTGGTTGTGTTTTGTTTTTTTTTAACTTTCTCATAGGAAATTCTCAGATTCACCCTTTGGATTTGTCGTTGTAGCTGCAGTGCTCCATCCCCTACTTTCAGCTGTGGGGAAAAAAAAAAAAAAAAGCCTTTATCGTGCTGTTTCCTCGCAAGCCTTTTCTTACTCCTCATCTCTCCCTAGGGAGCGAGGTTGTCCAGCCGCTGCACCGGAGAGGCGCACGATGCGTGTTTCCTTGGCGGTGACTCCACGTGCGATTGCCACGGGCTGATCCCGTCACCAGAAGTTCAGAGCAGGAGAGATCGAGTGGAACGTCAAGCAGAGGGGGGTTTGGTTGCCACAGGACCCCCCCCCTCCCCCAAATAGTCCTTTCTGCAAATCCACCCGTGTGAATATAAACACACGTGACGGCAGCAGGACTTAACGCAAGCTAAAACACGCTGCGTCAAGCAAAGAAACCCCTTACAAGGGTCACAGTGTTTTTGCTTGTTGGCTTTCATGGGGGAGAATGGAGAGCAAAGGATATACAGTGGTACAGAGGCTGTCCTTTTCTTATGTCTCTGCTCAGCAGCTACTATAATGGGTGTTGAATTTTAGATGCTGTCTCCAGACAAATAATTTATTTCAGAATTACAGTGATTGTTTTAATATGTTCTATTTTTCAAGCTCGTTTATCCTTTCCTGCTCAAACAGCGCCTTCCCCTCTGCCCGATTAGTCAGAACTTGTACTCACATACCCTGTGAATAGGTGCAGGTAGAGAAATATATTTTGAATCATCCAGGATGTTTTCTGTGCTTTGGGAAAATAAACTTCATTGTCATCACTTACATGCTTACAAGTATTCACAACAAAAGGGTTTCTAAGATCCTGAAAAAAATTGAGAATGATTGGAAGGGAGCCATCTCCAGTCAGCAGACTATCGCAAGCAATGCATAAACCACATCCTCGGGAGCTGAAAACACCCTAAACTGGTGTTTAGTTTCTGTTATCTTAGCAACGACAAGTATGAACAGCAGGATACGTGCTCACGATATGCGCTCGTTATTTCTCGAGGTGACTGTGTAACAAACCATTTGTTATATATAACCTTTCACCTCTTTCAAAACTTGATTGTTCTGATAAAAAAAAAGCTCAGTACACACACCCCCCCAAAAAAAAGGTATATGCATGCACAGATATGCACTTCACAGAACAGTTTAATTATTTGTAGCCTTCATTATCATAATTTCAGTGCTTCCCTAGCATTTAAAAAGAGATGAAAGCAAGTCTCTGTCTCTTGTGTTCCTTCCCAGCCCATAGGATAAATAGCTTGAGTCATCTATAGGGCGTGTGTGTGGCCGGGGGAGTGGTGCCTTTGTGTCAAAAAGAAATTGCTGAGAAGGAGAAGATGGAAAAACTGAGCAGGCAGCTGCCTGCGATAACTCAGAGTTGACTTTGCAGGTCACGTTCCCCTCGGGTACAACACATACCAGCCCTTGGTCCAAGAGCAGCAACTTCTGTATCTTCACAGCAAATCCTCACTGCTACTCATGCCATCAAACAGCAGAACTTAATAACAGCTGAAAAAAGTTTATGTTTCTTCCATTATTTTTTCTGAATGTGGAATTAAACTTCTTCCCTAGCTCTGCCATGTTTTGTTGAAGGTCTGCACATCTACAGCCCCATTTTCTGCTTTTCTTCTCTTCATATTTGCAGCTGGGCCGAGGCTGAGAGACGTTGGCCCAGCTAAGGCTGCCTGCACTCCGATTCTACAGTCCTGCACGTTTGCTGGAGAAAGAAAAAATAAAAGCAATGTACATTAAATCCCAAGAGGCAAATTGTCTGTTTTCATAGAGAAAGATAAAAGACTGAATTGAGAAGGAGTGTTACAAAGATTGTGCAGTGAGAAGTGGATGCTCTTCGCATGCACCAGTTGTGGACACAGACCTGCAAGCCTTTGAAAGAAGTCCCTCCTGGCCCATGCGAGTAACATCAGCGACCCAGGAGCTGTTACCTGCAACAAAGATGGCACAGGTTTGTCTTAATGTTCCCAAATCTCCAGAGATGGACACATGAGCAGAGAAAGGAGATCTGGCAGATTTACCAGTAGTTTAGGAAACATTTTAATGAGAACTATTCCTGTTCATAAGCATTTTTATTTTTAGAAGGATTGTGGCAGCTCCAGGAATAATTTGGACTTTGGACTGAGTTGAAGCTAGGTCTTTGGTGTGTGAAGACTTGTGGAGAAAGAAGAGGTATGGAGGAGCAGGGTTCCTCACCGACAGATCACTGGGAGAAGGCACAACGTGCCACGTGGAAGGAGACAGTGATAAACAGTTATTTGTACATGGCAAGCCTGGCGATGAGAAACCTGAACTTGAAACAGTGGAAGGAGGGGACGACCCAGGAGGATGGAAAGGCAGGAGGGGAATGTTACGATCAACTGACTGCTGGAAAAAGTGCTTTGCAGAGGTAGGTTTGTCTTTGTGGATTGGTATGAACTGGGAAGGAGAAACAACACGAGGACCAAAGCGATGTCTGGTTTGAATCCTACCAATGAGAGGAGGAAGCATCTTAGGGGAGATTATGAGGCTAAAATGGACTATATTAATATTTTAAAAAATATGAATGGCCAAAATTTTGTATTTTTTTTTAATTTTATGACATTTTATGGGGGGTTTGTGCTGTTCCAATGCTTTTTCTTTGTTGGTGTGGTTGATACTGACCAGTAAAATCAGCATTATTTCAGCCAAGTGAAATATGACCTACCTTTAAGAAGCCAGCAGTGAACTTAAGTGCACTTACAGGGACACGTGTAGTAATTAATCAAGGAATGACACAGTTGGTTAGAAATATTTTCAGGGTTTCTCTGTAAACTATGGGAGTAGACTTCCAGGCCTCTACATATTAGAAAGAAATAAAATGTAGAAAACTATTTACAAAAAAAAAAAAACCCAAACCAACAGACCCTCTGCCCTCTGTAGATCTTCATCATGATCTGTAAATATTCTGTGTAATGATTTAAAAGAGTTTAAGTTTTTCAGTATTAAAAAAAAAACCCTAAATTTCAAAATGACAGCAGTTTATTTGGAATGGTTTTAGGTAAGAAGAGAAGCTTCTTAACCTAGATGAAATTCAGCAAGAAGTAAGAGGACACATAATATTGGTAAAAATTGAAGCTTAATTGTTATTGCCAGCCACTCATCCATAAGTATCCATTCATTTGAAAACCAGCATTCCTTAGAGAGGAATCACAGAATCATAGACTGGTTTGGGTTGGAAGGGACCTTAAAGATCATCCAAACCCCTGCCCTGGGCAGGGACACCTCCCACCAGACCAGGTTGCTCCAAGCCCCATCCAGCCTGGCCTTGAACACCTCCAGGGATGGGGCAGCCACAGCTTCTCTGGGCAACCTGTTCCAGTGTCTCACCACCCTCACAGGAAAGAATTTCTTCCTAAGATCTCATCAAAATCTCCCCTTTTTTCAGTTTAAAAGTAGATGCAAGCCCTGAGCCAGCAAAGAAAGGAACATTCACAGAATGACAATGCACTATCTTCCACCTCTAATTGCATCCCATTTTTCTGTGTCTAGATCAGCACTGAAATGAAATTTGGTATGAAGATCTACCCGGGGGGTGGGTGGGTGGGGTGGGTTGATGCTTCTCCTCGTTATGAGTCCCTATAGATGATAAATAAACCAGCAATGCTACCAGAACCAGGGTATTTGCAAAGTTGGACACCAACAAGTAGGGATTAACAAGCACATCGGAAATAATGAGCCTTGACAGATCTAGGGTTAAATACTTTAAAATTAGATCCTGCTGAAAGCCGAATCTTGTCGCTTAGCAACGGCTGCATGGGATGCTGCTGTCACTCAGCGGATGCTTCTCTGGGGAGTTAACATTATGCTCATAGAAAGCGGGTTATGATTGGGTCAAGGTGACATCATGCAGCACAGGGGCATCATTTTTTTTTTTTGTTTTAAGGTAGCGTAGCACACCATCGCGCTCCAGTTAATAACCTGGAACCGTGTCGCCGCTCGGAGATTTAAGGAAACATCTTTTCTTTTGAAAGAAAGGGAAGGGAAAGGGAAGGGAAGGGCTCCCAGAGTCTGTGCCCACCAGCAGGTCCTTTCAGCCAGCACAGCAGAGTCAAACCCGACAGGTGGATTTTTTTTTTTTAAGCTTTTCAAATTACTCCTAGCCAAGAGAAAAGCAAAATGCTTGCAATTCGTGGAGGTCTGACTGTGTATCGAGAGCATGGAAACCTCCACCAGCAGTTCAGAAAACACAAAGCTTACAAGAGAATATAAAACGTACTCTTACTGAAAATGACTGAAAATTTAGGTTGCTGAGCTAATTTTAGCATTTAAAACAACTGGGAACTTACTGGATCTTACTAAGAAACCAAGATACCGGGTTAATTAAATCAAAAAAGGCCTTTGAGGAACAAAATCTATTTTTAAAAGTGATACTGTGTAAAGGTTGATATAGGCAGCTACAGATTTTTCTGCAAAGCACATTGGTGCTTCTGAGGTGGGTCTGATAGGGACCAACCTGCATCTCTAGGCATGAAAACAGCAAGTGCTTAGCTGCTGCCAGCATCTTTGGAATGGATGCAGAACTGAGGTGTTCAGTCAGATGTAGCGTGCTGCCCGGTGGGGCTTGGAAGGTCAAGATACCATGGAAATAGAGATTATGGCAACCAGCATAAAAGCAACGCCTGCGTAGACATACTTACTTTTAGGAAACTGGGTGTCCTTCTCTGAACATTGAAAGAGCACAGACAAGCGCTTGATTGAGGGTAGTCATTCCGATGACTCCAAATGCCCTGTGACAATGGCAAATGTAGCATCTCCTATTAAGACATGAGGCAAAGACACCTTTGATCTGACCAATGCTTATAAACACTTAAAGGGTGTCAGGAGGATGGGGCCAGTCTTTTTCCAGTGGTGCCCAGGGACAGGACAAGAAGAAACAGGCACAAAATTGAACACAGGAAGTTCCATCTAAACACGAGGAGGAACTTCTTTCCTTTGAGGGTGGCAGAGCCCTGGAAGAGGCTGCCCAGAGAGGTGGTAGAGTCTCCATCTCTGGAGACATTCAAAATCCACCTGGACAAGTTCCTGTGCAACCTGCTCTGGGTGACCCTGCTCTGTCAGGGGGGTTGGACTAGATGATCTCCAGAGGTCCCTTCTAACCCCGTATCATCCTGTGATTCTGTGATCTATCCCCACTGTTTTAAACAAAAAAAACCACCCTAGCCTTGTAAATAGTTGCAAAATGAGCTGAACACCAACATGCAGCAATGAAATACGTATCACAGCTGACAAATCTCATCCTTCTTCCTTTGTTTGGACAGGCTGCCCCAGACAGGAGTTCCTGGTGAGCAGGAAGGTGACTGGGAGAGATCATGAAGAGTCAGGATGAGGACAGATCTCATTAAATCAGGTTCCAGGCTACGAACTACCAACAGGGGCCTCACCGTTTGGCAGTGACAGGAAGAGAACAAAGACATGGACATACTGGTTGATAACAGGATCGAGCAGCTGTATGTGACCACGGTAAAGGCCATGACAAGCCATGATAGACACAAGAGCGGTGCTGCAAAGTCAAGAAAGGGATTAATGCCAGGTTACAAAAACTACCAGCACCCTACAGGAGCATCTGTAGCTCCTCTCGTGCACGTGGCAGCAGGATGGATTCAAACTGGATCTGATGCACACACAAGGGTTGAGAGGAGTGAAGATCACGTCTTCCAAACGGAAACCAAATAATCTTGGTTTGTTTAAGAAGTCAAGAGCCTAAGGAGGGAAATGATTGGTTTTGTACTGAGGCAATAGGAAAACAAACACTCTCATGTTTAACGAAGAGCTGTTTAAACTAGCGCTGGCAGAGGGTAGTTAATAATCTTGTGTTGGCTGTAAGTAGTTTATAGCTGTAAGAGCAGGTGGCTTTCAGGAGAGCCTTCTGGAAAAAAAGGGAGAACAAGAAACCCAGCTGATCTGAAGACAAAAAATTAGAGGAAAGGGGATATTGCTTTGCTGTCCCAGATGCAAGCGTGGCAGGTAAAAACAGGGAAGAGAGTTTCCATGTCCAAAGATGCTGGGAAAGTTCCCCAGGAACACTGCTGGACTAACGCGCAGATGTAATTATCCTGAAGCACCCCAGATCGTATATTTACTAAGAACACTTACAGCTATGTTCTGCATGTTCAGCATCTGTGAAAATACAACCATATTCTGTGTAAAATTTAGACAGCCGCTTTTTCAAAATAAATCTAATCTATTAAGTATTTCCTCAACAAATGTCCTTAAAATACAGGTGGTATTTTAAAAGCTAGTATAAAGCTGGTATAAGTGGGTAATTGCTGCAGTTAATGCTTTATTTCCAGAGTTGTGACTCCACACAGAAGGTAATTTCCAGTGAAGGCAAAACAGAGGAAAACACTCTTGGGAAATTTAACAACGAACTTAAGGCTCTCTTAGCACAATATAGCGAGTAACAATTAGGAAGGTATCATTAACATATGATACATGGCTGTGATTTTGTCCAAACTAATTAGAGCAGTTGTTCTTTTATCAGTATATTAAGATGAGCGCTAAATCAAAGATATTAACAGCACATATATATTCTGTAATTTGCGATTTAAATATTATTTGATATGGTGACGACGGCAAGTTTTATTTCAAACCTACCGTGTCGCTTCAAGTATTGCGAAAGAAACCGTTGTTTCCATCAGCTCCTACACAGATACTGGCAGGTTAAAAAAAATAGAAGGGATGGACCAATGCTTTTAAGAGAGAGAAGGGTCATGTCCCATCTTGTTTCCCTCCTCTGGCACTGGAAGCGTGCACGCGAGGGGAAAGCTGGCCCGGGGAAGGGACACAGGGGGGAGTATTTCATTCCTGCTGGCCAAGAGGGGGGCTTCCATAGGGCCCCTCCATATGGTCTGACGTCTAAAGATACAACAGACACCATAAATCATAGCTAAAGAAGGCAAATACTGGAAAAAACACCAAACAAGACCTATGCAGCTTTATCCAGGGACACGTTTTTTAAATTACCTGCCCTGCATTACGCTGTTGATCTTTGCGTATCACACGAGCACCTTGGCCGCAGCGACAGGGATACAGAACTGTAAATAATCACAGATGTGTCAGCAGCAGTGTTTCAGCTATTTCCAAGATGTCAAAATGTTCCTCGAGGTCCAGGTTAAAGGGTGAAATCTTGGCCTTAATAGGATGCTTTTCAAACATGAGGGGCCAGCCATGGATGAACCTGTAATAAATCTGTAAGGTTCATCCTGTAAGCAAATCCTGCTGTGATTCCTGTTACTGTACAGATGACTTCCACATGCAACAGTCTTAAGCAGGGCAAGACACACAAGGAATTACACGTTCAGCTTTTTTTTACACCAGCTCAGTCTTGTGGAAGAGATGGAAACGGCAAGGGAAGGGACCTGGAGCACCAGGGTCTGGTAGATAAAGAGAGAACACAGCGCTTTCTGTTTGCAATGCTGTTTATTTTAGAAAAGCCCCTTTGATCATCTGAATGAAAAATGTGGGCAGAAAAGTCACAAATGTTATAAAACAAAGTTTATTCTGCAATATTTTGTCATAATGAATTGCATCTCTTTGGTAAAAATAAACTTTATAAACATTTTAATTAACAGAGATTAGCATACAAAAAACTAAACTTCTGTAAATCGTTTTTAAAACGGAGAAAGGACTAAACTGGAGGAATAAGGGTTAGAATTGGTCACCTACTGGCAAAATTATTCTAAACAAACCCAAGGACGTTGCTTATGCTACATTAGAAACAAGCTAACGGGAACGGTTTAAAAACAACTCTGGTTCATTTGATCAGAAAGCAATCTTACAATTCACTTTTAAATAAATAATAGTTACAACGAATTGGCAATTATAAAATGTTTTATATCACTATATGGCAGTAACATAATACTTTTAATTATGCACTTTTTAGTTTGAAGAAATGTACATTTATAAAACAGACGATAATGGCACTGGCAGTTAGGTGTGAAGAATGTGCTTTAAGATATAATGGCAGGTGCAACATTTAAATTATTCTACCTTTTCTTTTCAATAAATATTTTGACTACACCATTATTAACGTGTATGAGTGTACTTTGCTTTAGCCAAAGCTTGTACTTACTTTTCAGGCTGATGAAGAGTTGTGAACCATACAACTTACGTTTTACAGGCGGATTTGAAAACATTTGATGTGACTTTTGCAAAAGCAGTGATTTAGTACTGGAACCTCAAGGGCCAATACAGGTTCATACAGAATTCACGTCAGATTTGTCCTGAACAGAGCAGCCTCTCCCGTGTACATGAGTCTCATACACTTCTTCACTGTATTTAAAGAATTGAATGTGGTTCGTTAATACTTTTCTTGCCAAAATATATCCGAGTCAACCATTGGCATGAACATTTTACATATGTCACTAAAAAAAACCAACCGAACAACCCAAACCCCAACAATCAAAATAACTTTTTAATTATACTCCATTTATACTATATACACCGGGGTCTCTAACTGAGGTGGCAAACAAACCCAAACCCAACGGTAGGTATATAAGCGAAAGGAGAGCGGCTCTTCTCCCACTGCCGAGAGGGTTGCTCCGCGTGGGACAACGTGGTGGCACGGGCCAGGGGCACGGATGGGCCACCTTCTCCTTTGCCAAGGGGAGAGGGAAGATGGCAAAGCGTGGAGAGCGTGGCCCCGCTTCCTTCCCCAACCCCACCCTCCACAATTCCAGTTCTCCCAGGCTGAAAGCTGTGAGGCTGGATGCAGCTTTCACCGTTAACTTCTAATTAGTATGGTTTTATTGCTCGTTGCGTATGGTAATTAAATGCATTGTTAGCATCCCGACCCCATCCCTTCGGAAATGCTGAAGTCATTACCACCAACTTCAGGGTTAACAGCGGCACAGCCACACTCCTACTAACTACTAACCTTCTCAAACTTCATCCGAGGCAAAAAAAATAATTCAGAATGGAACCAAACCAAACCACGAAGCCGCCCGTGACTGCAGTTTCCAGAATACTTGGACCTTAAATACAGTTTTCCCTGGAAGCTACTGAGAAGCTGCAGCCACCTTCAGCGGGAGCCAGGCAACACCCCCTCTTCAACAGCGTGCAACCGAAATCACGGCACCGGGAAAATTCCCAGAAATACTGTACTAACAATATTTCTGTGAGGCTCAGTCCTCCTCGTTGCGTTGACACGAGCTCTGCCCTTTGCGGTTTTCCATCCAAGGTACCAAAAGCAACCCACGAGCAAAAACCACAGTCCCACCAAGAATTCGCGTCTCCACATCCCAAAGATCCTAAGAACCACTGCGTCGGTGCTTAATTTTCCTTTAAATAGCACAGTTTTACCCCTCGTATCCCATCAGTAACACATCTGGTATCAGACCAAGTTGGCTAATGCACCACTCGTGGTATCCAGAAGACACACACATTTACACCTAACGGGTGCTCACACAAAGCAGGAATGCAGCAGAGTATTTTTCTTTCCCTTTCAAGAAATGAAACAAATCAAGCTTAACACTGAAATAATTGGAAAAAGAAGAAAAGAACAACAACAAAAAAAAAACCCCACGCTTTTTTTTTTCCCTAGTGTTTGTGCCTGAAAACAAACAAACAAAACAAACAAAATAACGTTGGCTTTAAATTCCAAAACACAAAGAACCTCAAATATTTCAGGCTTGATCCAACAGCCATTTGAGTCAGCGGGAGCACCACCGTTGTCTTCAAGAGGCACTGGGACAGGCCCTCAGAGCAACAGACCTTCAGCAGCATGGCTGTGTTCGTATTTAAAGTAGACAGTTTATGGCAGTATTCATGAAGAGACTCACAAATAAGGAAAAAAAAACTCCAAAAAAACCCCCCAAACCCCACACTGATCAAAGAAAGGCCTCCAGGCAGCCAGAAAAAATACCCTGTTTAGGGAAAGGTTAACTTTTGGCTCAATCCAGCACTGTTTTCAACAACTGAAACAGTGGACATTGGTTTCCAAGGTGGCTCTGCTCCTAATTTTCAAGCAGCCTGCCCGACACCTGCTGGAAGCAGAAGCTTAACATCTCAGCGAGAACGTTGATGGCACATGGTGCTACCTTTCTAAAAGAGGAAAGATGACCTTTGATAGTTGTATACGATTCCGCAACTTACTTAAGGCATCCTCATGCTTACAGTTACTGTTAAAACCCACTCCAACATAACTGCTTACCCATTTTTGAACAGAAAACTTAAAAAAGAAAAAAAAAAGCCATTATCTAGAAGAAGATGTAAGTAATTGCTGATTTTAAAAGAAAAAAATTAAAAAAAAAAGAAAAAGAGGAAAACAGTCGCCATACCACTAAGACATTTTTGGCCAAAGGATGTCTGGGAACTATAAAGAGATTCTTTTATTGCAAAAATGAGTTGTGAAGGATTTTCTTCCCTAAATGGAGAGGTCCTCCTGAGCTCCGGTGTACGTCCAAAGGCAAAAGCCTTGCCTTGCCCAGGAGATGCCCCGTACGCAGCAGGAGGCTGATGGGACTCGCACAGCACAAGGCACAGTGATCTGGGAATAAAAGGTACAGACAGCCCATGGGAGGAAAACCAACACCTGTTGGCGGGGGGGAATGGGCAAAAAAACCCAAAGCAATTCAGGGTTCACCGGTCCAAAAAGAAGCTATTTTATTTTCTCTCAGATGAGGGGGTAAGGTGTTCCCTCTTCAGCAGCCGTTCACCACCTAAAGCCTCCACCTCCTTCATGTTGTCACCACTGTCAGCTGTTGGGTTCTTTTTTACCCCGAAACCGGTGCAGGGTGGCAGAAGGGGAGATGTTGCAGGACTACGCAGCTACTATATAGTCAGCAGTGGTGGTAACGTGAGGACAACATCAAATTTGGCAAGTGGCAGCTTTCACTGTTGGCTACATCCAAGGTGTGTGTATGCACATGTGCATCTGCATGAAAAGGACACACACACTCCCTAAAAAAAGAGACAATTTGTCTTAAGATGAAAAAAAAAAACCAGCCCTGTTCTCCTTCAGGAATCTGACCTGCACACAGCAGATTTGGGGGGAAGGAGGGAGGAAAAAGAGAAAACCACAGGTGATACCCATCTCAGCTCCCCCTTATCCCCACTCTTCCAGGGGGACTTCGCATCTTGCTGAAGCAGCTCCTGGAGCTACAGGTTTTCAGCCTCTGTGTCAGGTGGGCTGAAAACTGCAGCCACTTGGAGCTGCTTCACCAGCGTTTCCACCAGGACTTGTCCCAGAAGAGCAAAGAGAGGACATGAGGGAGGTGGCAACTGAGGTCAGGACCCATTTTTTATCCCCCCCCCCCCCCCCCTTCTTTCTTTTTTCTCCTCCTTTTTAATCCTTTACATGGAAGTCAGAGCCCTTAGACAGGGCAAAATTCACCTCTGCAGATGGAGCCAGCAGAGATGTAAGTATTATCCACAATGTGCATCTGAACAAATATATCTCTAGGAAAAAAAAATAAAATCAATTATTAAAAAGAAAAAAAAAAAAGATCATTAAGAAGTATGCTTTCAGGTTTCCACAAGTCATGCATCTCTTCTAATTTGAGAAGATTAAATATTTTTTTTTCTTTTTAGGCAGTGATTTAAAAATAAATGGCTAAATTATAGTTAGCGCCAAAAATAAAAAAGCAATGAGTCCTCTTATGGCTTTGATCTCCCTTGTGAAGGGTAAAAGTAGAAGAGTATTGCCACAATTAAAAAAAATATATGTATATATTCAACACTGACAAACATACTATTTTTTCCTTTGCTTGTGACAGTGGGTCTTTGCAGTACTTATTAAGGAACTCAAGCACGTTTGGATGCCAGCAAGGTGGAGCAGGGACCCCGCCGCTTCTTTCAGCTCCTCATCGATTTCTTGACATAACTCCTTGAGTGCTTTGTTGCTAGGCTGACTTTCCTCAGAGGTATCTCCACAAGGTTGTGATGCATAGCCACTGTCTCCAAGAGGATCATCTTCAGAGTCAACGTCTGTATCCACTTCGCTGTGGAACCCTTCGCTGCCGTCGCTTCCCTCGTGGCTGGTCTTGGAGATAAATTCGTACACCTCGTCAAGGGAGGACAAGGAAGACACGCTGGACCTCGACGCACAGCGCTGGGCGCCCATGCTGCTGGCACTGTAGTTGTGATCCTCCTTCGGATCGATATTGGTGGCTGCAGAATCGTTTTCCTGCAGATTTATGGAGCTGGGAGGGTTGAAGGCGCTGCCGTAACTCCTCTTCTTAGGTGTCTTCAGAGGCTGAGGTTTCTCGCCTATTAAAAAAAGATTGGTGGTAAGCAAATACTCCAATGAGATCAACCTGCAAAACAAGCACCTGAGGGCTGTCTGGCTGCAAAGTAAGCTCAACACGGGCATTTAAGAGTCATAATATCTTGTGCACATTTACTGTCATCCACAGAGGACAACAGCCTTCAGCTGGAGAGACAGAGGAGGAGCTAAGAAACTTCTCACCATCTAGCAGGGAGGGCAGGGGGAGAACGTTGCAGAAAAAACCAACCCAAATTAACTGGAAAAAAAGAAAAAGAAGGTGGTTTTCTCAAACCATGTAATGCTAGCACAGAAGGAATAATCAAACCAGAACTCCTTTTGACCGCTCTTCCTATTTGGAAACTAGACCATACTCGTTTCCTCAAACTTTATAAAGAAAAGATTTAGCTACTGGGTAGACAAAAAAACAGAGTAAAATGGCTCATGCTTACAGTCCAACATCCCTTGTTGAATGGAAGTATTTAACAGCATCATTGCGGTAGCAGCATCAATATCGGATTCTGTGAAGGAAAAGCAGCAAAACATTAGATCTCGGGGAAGCCCGACAAAATGAGGTCCCTAAAACAGACAAAGAATGTCTATCTGCCTATACTGGCTTAAAATAAAGGGCAGGTGAAGGGGGGAAATGTAGAAATTTAGACAGAGCACAACTATTATACAGTGCTTATACAAAACAGTCTTGTATCTTAACCATGACATTCAAAAGCTGAATTCTCCCATTGCACTTACCAAAGCTAACCCCAAGAATCAGCGACATCAATTAGACGTTCACACGACGATGCTGTCACCGTACTCATCAACAAGTGCCTTTTGTTTGTACCAGCTGAGAGAGAAAGACTGTGCATATGGCACAGCAGAGCATCTCAGCAGCTTCACACCCTGGTGACGTGCATACGCAGGGCTGAGGAACCAACGTGCCCGTTAACGCAGCACTAATTGAGCGCGCCTCTCTCCTCCAGCAGTAATTTCCACACCGACAACAAGTCAAACAGAAGGAACAGAGAAAACGAGGGGAGAAAGGGCACTGAACCAAAAGCAGGAGGATCTAAATAATAAATAGGCACTTCTTTTAAAAGGTTTTTAGGCGAGCTCTTTTAGTGATGGCGACAAGTGCTGCTGTAAAACTCCATCCTTTGCCGCCGGAGCGGATCGCTTACATCTCAAAAAAGGGCACCTTGAGGATATTACGGCAAAGAGTGACATTTCCAACCAGAGTCAGATGAAAAGGAAAAGAAACAAGCCCACATTTCAACACTCACTTCAGGACACGCTCACGCACTTTAAAAAAAGAGGAAATCCAAGGTCTTGCTTTGCTCACTTCAACTACGGATGTTGGAGAGACAGGCTATATGTTCCTCTCCCTATACAGGACAGAAGTGCCTAAGACAACATGGGGGAATCACAGAATGACAGGGGGTTGGAAGGGACCTCTGGAGATCATCTAGACCAACCCCTTGCCAAAGCAGGGTCACCCAGAGCAGGTTGCACAGGAACGTGTCCAGGTGGGTTTTGTACGTCTCCAGAGACGGAGACTCCACCACCCAGACAGGGTGAGCTCTCAGAAGAACCTTGGTGTCTCAGAGGAAAGGACCACATCCCAGGTGTACATATATATGTATGTATGTACATGTGAGTGGAGACGCAGGGTTGGAAGACAACGCGCGTAAGGTGCCGGCAGCGAGCAGAACGAGCTCCCAGTCCTGCTGAACTGGGGCTGGGGCGGGAATTGCTGGAGTGAAACATCAGCAACGTCATTTTTTGGTGGCATTTCTTCCCCCACCCACCCACCACATGCATGAATTATGTTACCGAATCTGAGGGGAGGGTTAGTATTGGGAAGGGGACTGCAGAATTCTCAGTTTGGTTTCCTTATTGAATATAGTTGTCTCCAATATCATCCCTGGTCAAGAGTTTGAAGAAGATGTCACTTTGGGAATGTTGTACCAACATGGACAGGGGACTGAGCTGGTGTTTCCTTGTTTGTACTGTCTAGCATTTTTAAACCAGCATACTTTAAGGTCTACCCCACTGCACTTAGGAGATCATTTATTTTAATTCTGCTTCATCTTCCTTGGCAACAATAGAGCCCCAGAATTTACAAGTCATATGTACCCGACTGACAATAAGAAATAAAAAAAAAAAAAGCATGAATTTCCGTTCCTCTGCTACCGTAATCAAAAATGAAATATTCCCATTCCTTACATGCTATCACAGGCATTTTATTTTAACACCTGATGTTGGTCTATAAGCACCACCTTGTTGAAATGACAAGCAACTGGAGGCACTAATGCAACACAGAATTACTACCTGCACGTTAGTACCCCCAAAGAAATAGGAGAGACACTTCTGCAGTGACTTCTTAGCAGTGCTCTGCATCACTGTTAATGTGCTCTGGCTTCATTTCTGATTGCTCTCCTTGACAGAGCAGTAATTCCCAAATTTATGCTTCCCCAGCAGAGTGGCTGAAGAAACACATTATTACAAAATATTCTTTCATCTGCACAACGGCTGCCCTCTGCGACCCCGGGAACATTGATGTTTCACCTGTAATGCCAGGAGATGCTGAAGAGGTTCACCAAGATGCAGAAATTAAATGAGAGCAGATACACGTCTTTATTTCGTGTGGCAAATCAGAATAGTTCGCATCAGACTGGCAATCTCCAAACCCATCACAGAACACACCAGCAACATCATTCAGAGGAAGGAGATTTCTTGTATTCTCTAAGAAGCCCTGAGAACCCCAGGTCTAGCAGCCCAGTAGCCAAGGATGATTCCTTGCCACTCAGGGACCACCATAAAACCTCCACCTGGACGCGTGGTAATTATCATCTATGGACCAGGCAGCTGTCTTTAAAATAACCCTTGGCTTTGCTGCCTAACTGATGTTCCTGGTTTCTGGCTGGAAACTAAAAATCAACCTTCTCACCTCAAAGCCCATCGCGCTAGCAAAGCCGGAGAGCTGGATGTCTGCTCTGCTGCTCAACTCCTACTTTGTTGGCCTTTTATCATCCTTCTGAAAGACCTTTAGCAATACTCCCCTACAACAAATTAACACATGCTCGCTTTTTCTTGGAATCAGCCCTTTAAAAAAAATAAGCATGATTCACTTTTCAGCACCTTTTTTTAAAAAAATGATTATTTTTGATGAGGATAAGCCTGAAGTGGGTTAAGCTTTGCTACTGAGGTCCAAGACCCGTGCTCAACAGGCTTCTTCAAAAGAACTGCTGTGACATCCCAGCATGCTGTGTATAGCTCCCTTCTGGTACCAAGGCCCACGAAAATTATTTAAATGAAGTAAATTTTTTTAAAGTCCTTATGAGAAAACAGAACAACCATCTTCTGTTCAACAGCTGTTGCTACTTCTATTGGCATTTGACTGACAATAAAAAACAGATTTCCATCTTTTTTTTTTTTAATCTGAACATGGCTGGCTGGTTTTCCTCATGGAAAGCAAAGTCCAAATCCATAGGACAGAACTATGGCCAAGTCCTCGTTAATCTAACACTCATTCAAACCTCTAAGAATAGGTATATCCCGGTGGGATGAGGAAGGGGACACCAGAAAGACAGCAATGCTGCACTTCAGCAGGAATTCCCTGAAAACAAACAACAAAAACCACCCAAAACCTGCATTCTCTCTCAGTAGGGACCCATTTGGGGTTTGTTGGTGCTACAAAAGTACAGGCATAGCTATATCAACCTCCCCTGCATGACTTGGACTGATCCAGTCTTTCTCCACCATCTCTTTTTTCTCACCATCTTTTCTCTTGGTGACTATGGTCAAAATAACAGTTATAGGATCATAGAACTGCCCAGGTTGGAAGGGACCTTTCAGATCATCTAGTCCAATCATCAACTTAACACTGACAAAACCCATCACTAAACCACATCTCTAAGCACTACATCTACCCGTCTTTTAAATACCACCGGGGTGGTGACTCCACCACTTCCCTGGGCAGCCTGTTCTAATGCTTTATAACCCTTTCTGTGTAAAAATTTTCCCTAATATCTGATCTAAACCTCCCCTGGTGCAGCTTGAGGCCATTTCCTCTTGTCCTGTCGCCCGTTAATTGGGAGAAGAGACCGACCCCCCACCTCCCTACAAACTTCTTTCATGTGGTTGTAGAGAGTGAGAAGGTCTCCCCTCAGCCTCCTTTTCTCCAGGCTGAACACCCCCAGATCCCTCAGCTGCTCCTCATAAGGCTTGTTCTTGATAAAAGGTTTTGGTTGTGGATGTGACTTGTTTTCTCCTGCACCTACTTCATGACTAGTGCAGGGAACACAGAGGGATACAAAGGTGCTTGAGGAGCAGCACTGCAGCCTACGATATCAAGGCCTGTATTTGGAGCCCATGTGTTAAACCCATCCTACTCCCCTCTCCCAAGAGTTAAAATGAACATTTTGCAATTTTTAAGGTGATACCTTAAACTAAACAGACATCATGAAGCTACTGGTTAAGTGGGTTAATATCCAGAACTTAGGTCTTCCTCCATAACTACACCGGCAATAACACCAGCTTGTGCCCAGCTTTTTGGCAAGTGTGTGATAAGTACCACATGGATGTGAAACACTCAGCTGAAGTATACTCCTTTTTCCATGTTCCCCTGCAAATCTTCTCATGCTCTCCCACCCACCTGCATCAAACAACCAACTTTAAGGCACTTCTGTGGCCACATCCCCGAGTTTTATACATTAAAATTTGCTGCCTTTTGATCTCGGTAACCAATAAAACTAGTGTAGAGTTATGTAGCTTTCAGACTGGTTTTCTACTGAGCTATTCATTCTTTAAGTAGGTGGTATTTGAGAGTGATGAGTCTGCTAAATACCTTGCTGGCAGAACGAGATGTCCCCTATTACACCTTGAAATTCATCTTATGCATTTAAACTTAATACACATTTGGCTAAAATAACAAGCATGCTTTCTACTACATCTTTTTTTTCCATAATCTAGCAACCCTTCAGAGCAGGTCCAAACATAACATCAGCTGGGCTTCAGTACATGCTCATTACTCAACCCAGGGGAGCAGAGTGAAAGAAAATTAAACATTTACCTTTGAGAGACCGGCCGTGGTTCTGCTGAAGGACCGAAGTTAGGTAGTGAGGGGAGGCTGACCTACTGAAAAGAAATTCAACAGGTCAAAGCCAACTCCTAATTAGGCAAATGATCTGTACAAAGGATAGTAGACACAAAACTATGATCAGAGAAGGGTAAAAACAAAACTGACCCAAACACCACAGCTTGGTGGACAAGCAATTTCTATTGCTCTCAGTAGATGGCTTGACAGCTTGGTTGATGGTATATAAGCCATCATCAGCATTTGGAGAACACCTCAAAACACACACTCTCAGCAAAAGTCTTGTTGGCAAGAGACGCTACCTTCTGCAGATTTTACACACCCGCCTAAAGGCTGGATTTTAAATAAAGAAATGTAGGTTTTTAGTAAGTAAAACCTTCATGTGAACAAAACATTAGCTTACACGGGGAAGCTTAGAGCCTAGGAGCAACAGTATAGGTAAGGACCAGTTGTGTCTGTGGCTCTTCAAAACAGTGGTGGGAGATGAACAAAACCAAAAGGTAGTGTCAAAAAGCTAGGGAAGAACAACAACAACAGAAAAAAACCCAAACTAAGATATTTGCTCATTTTAAAGTTATCTGAAGCCGGGCTGTTTTGGTGATGCTGTCTGCTTTTTTTTGCATGATCAGAGCAGCTTTGCACCTGGCAAAGCGCTGCTTAATACCCTACAGAACACAGGGCAAGTTCAAGCTTTCAAATGGTTTTCTGCTACACACCCAGTCCTAATTAATCAGTTCATTATAAGGGTACTAGCAAACAGAAATAAACACAGCAGAAATAGTACACAACTATTAAAATTGCATGGATCATAGCGATATGCATCTTCTGTAGTATCACGAGAAGAATTCACAGGGTGATGAGCAGAATTTTCAAGCACAACCTGTAACAACAACCTTATGGGGTTAATGGGGTGATTTCTATTGTTAAAGTGTGTTTAACTTTTATATTTATCATATTTAGGCAGCTCTAATTTCCAGAATAAGGCACAGACACAAATCCCCCCCCAAATCACAAAGTTGCTAAGTGCTTAACATTTCTTTTTTTTAATTACTTGTGATGGTTTAACATCAGCCAGCGACTAGAACCACACAGCCACTTGATCACATTTCTCTCCCACCCCAGGAAGCAGGGGGAGAAAGATGGGGGGTAAAGGGAGGAAAAAAACTTGTGGGTTGAGATAAAGACAATTTAATAGAAACAATAAAAGGAAAAATAACAATAATGACAGGGGTCAGTCTCACTGCCCAGTGAATTAGCACTGTCCTGAGCAGTGACTCTGAATTCATGCCCCCCTGCAACTAACGCCCCATTTATATACTGAGCATGATGCCTGTGGCATGGAATATCCCATTGGCCATTCTGTCCTTCTGTCTGTGCTTCTGTGGGAAGCTGAAAAAAGTCCTTGAATATTGTAAACATCACTTAGCAACAACTAAAAACAATAGGTATTATTGACATTCCTTTCACAGCAATCACTAGAAAGAAAATTAACTCTTTCCCAGCTGAAACCTTGTCTAGATCATTAATTATAACCCAAACAATTACTTTAATTTTTAAAATAGCTTTTTAAAACTTAAGTCTTCATTCTTTAAGGTGAATTCTGAAGAAAATATTTTTCACATCTCAACCACCCTGAGAACAGCTACTCTGCACAGCTGTTAATGAGGGATGCCCATTTAATAGTCTCGCTGCTCCAACTTGTGATCATATTATCCAAACTCAGAAACTCGAGTTCACTGACTGGTATGTTTTCTTGCAGGGGTGATGGAATGCAAAGGGAACCTATCCCAAAATGGGGAAAAAAAATAAAAATAATTATAAAAAAAATCACAAGGAAAGAAATGGACCCATTCTAACATGAAGGCTGCAGGTAAGAGATGCTAAACCTCTTCATCCTTTCATCTGAGCTGAGATCCTTCATGAATCATATCCACATACAGCTTTCTTACAGCAAATTAATGCTTAGTATTGATTAAGATGAGCTATGCATATGCATAAGGTGTTTGCAAGATGAGGACCACAGCAGTCCCCAGAGCCCAGGGACATAATACATGTAGTACTAGAAACAGAACGTAGCCAGGGGCCTCACACCGACTTGTTGAACAAGCTGTGCGGGAATAAAATGCCAATCATCTATGATAATACAAGTTTCAGTGTAACTAGACACAGATTACAGCTTTGGAAAGCTTCTGCTCAAAGTAACACCTTAAATTTTATTTTAAAATGCTGCTGAGTGATAGGTATATTCCCCGTGAACACACTGTAAAATAATTATGAACACAAGTCCTCCCACAGAAAAAAATTCAGAGACTTGCAGTCAAATTCAGGCATCACCCCGTAGTTAAATTTGGACAATCCTTCCAGCCTCTCTCCAGCTGCACCTCTGGGCTTTTTCTTTCTCTCTACACACAAGGCAGCCCCCTGGGGGAGCCTTCCCCCAAATTAAGCCAGAATTTAATTCCATCCAAGAATTTTTCAACACAGAAGGGAAAATAATAAATCTATTTTCCTGTGTATGACTGAAAGTCACACAAATGTTTTATTATTAAAGGAAAAGAAACCAGCTTTCATTAGGGAGAAGCTGAGTATCTTGAAATGTTTTTATTTTGTTGCCCTTATAAATATAAGCACTGCAAAATCCTTCACGTATTGAAGTCAGTGGGAATTTTGCCATGTAGCTTCATTAGGACCAGGATTTCCTTGTAATTGTGATTGTTGGCAAGTGTGACTAATCCTTCACTGAAGGAAAAAAATAAACTTACTGAAAACAACAGCTTCAAATCAAAGTCCTGATCTTGTAAGTACTTCAGTGTTCAGATAAAAATCTCTCCTTCCCTACACCTGATTTCAGTACGTTGTATTTACACAATGAGCGAGATACTTCAATGCTCGTATCGTTGGACTCATCTTGAAGACCTTGGAAATATTAAAAGTTTTAACTGGTCAAAGCTCTGGACAACCTGCCCTCAGCTGTGTCTGTCTTAATCCTCTTCTCCTCTGGCTGGACAGACAGCAGCCAGAAATCCCCTCCAACTCATATTGTTCAGTGATTCTCAATTTTAAATGTTTGGCAGTGTTAAGAAAGCTTTCGAGGACCAAACCTTCGCTCGAGTGGTACCAAAAAACAGAAGTATGTGCCCCTGTGTAGAAACAGTAACGCCTGTAAAAACATGATCATCTAGAGCCCAATTACAGTAGTTTCAACATCTTTGTTCCCATGAAACAAAGCCTGACAATAGCACCAGCCATCTTGTACTTTCCAGTTTGACTTCAGGGTTATTTTAGTAACGCAGAAAGCTGGAAAGCGGGACATTTCTACCTGGCTTTTCAAAGCCAAGATGATCCACTATGGCTCAAGACAGCTGGAAGGTCAAAGACCGCATTTACATCTCATAGGTTACGAGCCCACCTGGAAGAGCCCACGCCAGGCATTCAGCCATGGCCAGACAGCTAAGGCTTCCATGGAGGTGCCAGCTCTCGGGGTCAATGCCCGTTGGACCCTTAGAAATGTCTGTTCAATGTTTATCAGCTTTACATCCTGCTCCAGTAATCCCAGTTCCTCCTGTTTGTGAGGGAAACTCCTCGCTGATAAGGTCAAGGCACAGGGCAATGTGCAGAGGCCTTAATTATCTCTTATCTCACCCAAATTCTTTGCTGAACTAGATAAACCTGCCATGTGCCTACCTGACAACTGAGCTCACCAACAACAGCAATGTGTTCCTCTCTGCTTTTTGCTCTTCCTCCTCCCCTCCACCCTGTCTCTATAGGCTGACCCAGCTGCCCTTCCTCTTCCTCAGCCGAGGACACATGATGTTGACTTCAAATTCTCCAAAATCTGTTGCCCAATCTTAAAAATGCGTCAGATGAGGAAGCCCTGATTTCAGAAGTCTTGCATGCTCCACCTCAAGAGTATGTTTATGGTAAAGGCTGTTCTTCCCATCCTGGCTGTAAAATGCTTTTAACACCTTGGGAGGAAAACACCCCTCTTAGTCCAGCCTCTCTAAGCACTTCAGATAATAAAAGCGTTGATTGTTTTTGGAACTGTGCTTGAAGGAGGATTTTGCTCCAGTTCCTGGGAGTGCCTGACCTCCAGAGAAATGTGGCTCACCAGTAAGCATCCAGCAGAGCCCCCACCTCTTTTCAAATTCTCCCACAGTTTGAAGACACCCGGGACACGAACCCCAGACTTTCTATCTGGGAAGGTCGTAACATCTCCCCGCCTCGTCTCACCAGTCTCATCTAAGCCCCACTCAAATTCATAGAATCACAGAATCATAGAATGGTTTGGGTTGGAAGGGACCTTAAAGATCACCCAGTTCCAACCCCCCTGCCATGGGCAGGGACACCTCCCACCAGACCAGGCTGCTCCAAGCCCCATCCAGCCTGGCCTCGGACACCTCCAGGGATGGGGCATCCACAGCTTCTCTGAGCAACCAAATTCTTCTCTCAGGTGGCAGCTGGTAACAACCCATCAACATCTGTGTGGGCATCTCCTCTGCTGGGTGGAGTAACATAACTGTGCACCATACCAGGATGAGAAAATTCACCTACCTTGGTGGTGACGCCGGTGGAGTATAAAAGGCGAGCGCTGAGGGAAACGGCTGCTTTTTCAGTGCTTGGACAAGGTTAGGTTTATATTCTGGGTCAACACACCACAACGAACCTTTTCCATTGACCTGCAAGAAAGAAGTACTGCAAATTAGAAGCATCCAGGACCCAGGCTGTCACAATGATTTCTAATTTAGTATTTCTGAGAGGCAGCACAGTGCAATGATGTAGGCACCCGCTGCTGGATGGCTGATGTACATTGTCCTCAGGCAGCTCCTCAGGTCACCTGCATGGTTGCTTCCAAACTGAGCGTAGGGTCCCAAGACCCTCGATATACAGTATGGAAGCGCCCATCTTGCAGCTTGGGATAGCATCTCCAAAGCCCCTCCTCTAAAGCCCCATTTCCATTCATGTTAGTCCACTGGAAAGCTGTAAACCTTATTTAAACACTTGTTAAATAAATACAGCTGTAAATTTCAGTGTCTGCCCAGGCATCAGTGAATTGATCAGCAGTCTTTTGATAACAGGTTTCTAAGTAAGAAACCAAAGTGCCTTTCCCTTTGCTTAGATACAGCCACGTACTCATTTAACTTTACACCACCCTGTCAAAGCAACTTGCTGGATGCCCAGCTACACAATGGACTATTCCCACTTTTCCCAAAATCTGAAAGCCTAATTTATGTATTTTTGATGTGCCTAACAACGTAAGCACCACTGTGCTAGTCATTCTTGGTATTAAATTCAATATGCCAGAAGTTAAGCAAGATAGGTCCCATGGCAGGCAGGCTGGAACTTGATGATCTTTAAGGTCTCTTCCAACCTGAACTGTTCTATGATTCTATTATAAAGCATCTCCTGCTCTTCTCAAGGGCTTCTTCACATCTTTACTATATTAAGAAAAAAAAAGTCTTTTGAGCCTGCTAGTTCTTTCAACATAAAGAGGAAAATTAGTTGTCCTAAATTATTTGTCCTAAAATCAGACATTGAGCAAAAGAGGCCTCCTCACACCTTTTCTCCCTAGTGGTATCAATTAATGAAAAAATACACAAACTCACAGTTGTAAAAGCAAGTCCAGCAAAAAGCATGGAGACTCTTCAGGGCTTCCAACTGTTTTTCACTTCAGGTCCTCCTGTGCTGTACATCAGACGCTGTTCCCTCAGAAAAAGCCATCTCCCTCTGTAGACCTCTGTCCCCCCTGACCCCCAGGCTGCATGACAGTGCTAAAGATGCAAAGAGCATTACCCGTATCTTGCCTGAGATTTTGGGTTGTGTCTGTTTGTGGGTTTGTTTTTTTGGGGGGGGGGAGGGGGGAGGGAGGTTTGGGGTTTTTTTTGTGGTTGGACTCGATGATCTCAAATGTCCCTTCCAACCATGAAGATTCTGTGATTCTGAGAATCGCTAGCCCACAATCACACCTCCACATCTCCAGGGGCACCGGGGCCACAGCAGGTACACTGGAAGGCCCAGGGACTGGCTCCAGCATCATCCCCTTGCTGTTCCCAGCTCCCAGCCA
>JAHREE010000352.1:188012-238814 GCA_033628505.1 Tringa tobata | reverse complement strand
GGGAAATATTATTATTAATAGGTATCTTTAATGTCTAAAAGTGCACTGTGCCTCATTCTTGAGACACTAAATGCAAAATTTAAATGATTTGGCTGTTCTGCTTGTTCAAATATTTCAGAAATTGAGCACCTCATGCTCTTGATACTGCACATAAACTATTCACAAGAACCTGACACAAACCACATCACTGACAGAAACTCTTTATCCATTTCTTTGAGCTTGCAGAACTGCAGGAATGTTTTCTTAGTGCAAGAGAAGCGTGGCTGGAGAGGCAGAGGATGTGGCCTCTGTGATCTTTCCTTGAGCCACTGTTTATCTGTGTGACAGTGGATGTTGATACACAAAGATAACCTCAGCTGAATTATTTTCTTGGGAAGTATTTCGATGTCTGCATATTTTACCTCTACCTCTGTGACATCTATATTCAAACAGGGTAATTTGTGCACCGAGTGAATTGTATGCTTTTATCCTAGTACCCAGCACCAACAAGGTTTCAATAGCAAAGGGTTTAGAGGCACATACTCCAAGCTCAAAAACCAGGCAAGTCCTGTCCAAAAGCAGCTTTCTTCTAAATCCTGACTAGCAGCAGTTGCCTCACCATCCAGTTTACAGCTCAACTGATGTCATTGGGGATATTCTCATTGTTCCCATCAGCAATCGAACATCTGCTCAGCTCCTGCGTGCACAAAGTCTTGTCGCAGCGAGTGCTGCAGCCCTTGGTGCAGAAATATCTCCTTCACCAACTTACATCTGCAGCCTCCAGTGCTCCCTGGGACGCCTGGTCATGGAGATGGGTAAATGAACAGAGTCAGAGAGTGATTTGGTCCAGGGATCGTTCTAGGCAGAGCACAGAACCATAGAATGGTTTGGGTTGGAAGGGACCTTAAAGGTCATCGAGTTCCAATCCCCCTGCCATGGGCAGGGACACCTCCCACTAGACCACGTTGCTCCAAGCCCCATCCAGCCTGGCCTTGAACACCTCCAGGGATGGGGCAGCCACAGCTTCTCTGGGCAACCTGTTCTAGTGTCTCACCACCCTCACAGGAAAGAATTTCTTCCATGTGTACACACAGGCATTGTGTACCACAGTCTTTATCTAAAAGACTGTGTGGCTCTCGGTATCTCCCATGGATACAGGGCCATGGCAGGAGCAGGCACTGGGGGGGCCACACTGAGGGACAAGAAGGAGCGAAGGAACTTGACCTGCCTCTTACATCTGTGATGCAAATGTTCTTTGCTCGACACGCAATGGAAAGTGGAGCCTATTCCTCTTTCTGTTGCTGTGACAGGCACAGGCGAACACAGTTAAAGCACAGACAGAGCAAAATATTTGGAAGGCAGTAGGGGATACAGATATTCACCTTGCGTCAATATCTGTGAATATATTGTGAAAGCAAACGGTGCCAGTCCACACTGCCTGCAAGGACGGGACTGCTGAGACATCTAGGAAAGCATTATCTACTCCCCAGCAATAAACAGCATTTTGTTTCACTTTATTTTTAGCTCGGTTCCTCGTCTTCCTCCCCACATCTGAGCCCTTCAGCTCAAGGCAAAGGTCCAAGAACAATAGCGTTTTGAGCCAAGGACTAAGCTCACAATCGGAAAACCAGAGCCTAGATATGACAGGCTGCTCTATTTACTAACACAGAGCACATAAAACCAAACCAAACCAAAATAACCTACTTCAATATTTTTGCTTCATACTCTAAGGAAAGCAAGTCTCCCTTGCACTCAGCTCTGATGTGCTGCCATCAGGAATACCCTGAGAAGTTGGGCGAAATTTTATATAAAACACTGAAACCCTTGTGTGTGTGTTCTTGCTATAAATTTGAACCTCAAATGGGAATGTGATTTGAATTTAAACACTTAAAGCTGTGCCCTTAACAGTAGGCACTTTTGTATATTCATCCTCCTGCCACTGTCCTCAGTCTCCCATGGTCTTGAATGACGTGTTGTTTTCAGACAATTAGCTTCTTGTCTGCAGAAGAGCAGTTTGGCCCTGTCCCTTCCATTGTCTGTTATGTCCAGCAAGGAAAAGGGGCAGGGGAGGGAGGAAAAAAAAAAAAAAGAAAAAAAAAGAAAGAGAAAGACAGATTTCAATCAAAAGCAGTACATTGATAAGGGATTAATAACAGCCTGCCTTGTGATCACATGAAACCTCACAAACGGCCTGAATGCCTTATATTTGATTAGCAAAAGTGATGACTCCCAAGTATGGCACGTAGAGCTGCCTGCCTGCATCACTTCGAGCAGCAGCAGCTCCCAGTGGTACCTCTTGCTGGTGGGTTTGCACTCCAGTGGATCCTGCTATGGCCAGCCCATTTTATGGACAGGAACTTGTCAAGCTAATGGAGTGAGAGGAGACTGGTGTTTAACAGGCCCAATTAATGCTGAAGACACAAACAGCTCTTTCCTAAACGCAACAGAACTGATGACAGAGAAATAAACAGGAAAAGCCAGGTGGTCTGGTGAGCACGGTGTTTCTTGGGCTTTAAGTCTTCCAGTAGTTTTTAATGCTTGAAGTTTTAGAGGCCAGATACCCCACTACTGTGAAGGACCCAAGCAATGCCAGAAGGAGCAGAGAACAGCAAACACGGGGCAGAGGGGTGCTGTGGGGGGAACACAGCAGGTTGGGTGCAGGCTTGGGGGCATGCAAAGTCCCTTGCTGACCTTGCTGCTTCTCAGGGTACCCAAACTGTCCCCCACTTGAGCTGAAGGCAGCAGAAGCACCATCAGGCATGAGGAAGGTGCTTTCACTATGGGAGCAAGGCTCAGAGGCTCCAAAGAGAATAAACTGCCATGGATGCTTATACCATTCGTCAGGATGGATCCACCTACGTCTCTGGGGATGTGTGATTCACTCCATGAATCAACTTCATAGCAATCCCATTCCCACTGCTGGAGATGACAGTGCTGTACCTGAAACAGTCACTCATTCTTTATCCTACTCTTCACAGAGTTAATTCAGCGCTTCACTTACTGTCACTCTGCACTGTTAAGTTTCTTTTCATTCATATTTTTACAACCACACGTATATTTGATCTGGGCTACTGCCAGGGAGCCACCAAAGGGAAGAAACACTCGTTAGGTATATTTGCCATCTACATGTCCCATTACGTCCCAGGGGAAGGGACAAAGGGGTACCTCCCTATGTCACTTTAGGTTGCCATGATGAAACATACAGAAGTGCTGTGTAGATATCACAGGTAAATATGGACTCCTTACATTCCTCAAGAAATAAAACAACCAGCTAGAAGTTAGGGGTGACGACAGCTACTTTTGCACAAATACTGGTACAAGTGACAATCCAAAGCATCCAGAGTGGCCGAAAGAGGCTTGACACTTCAGGAGCAGAGGAACACAAATCGAATCAAGCCAAAACCAGCGCAAGCTGAGGGAGTGCGAGTAGAAATATAAACGTCCTAATGCAGGGCCAGGCTGTCCCCAGTAATTCACAGGATCGAAAGATGTCGAGCAGGGCAGCCATTAGCACACAGCTTTTCTCTCATCTTAGTCCCCCCAGCAACACAAGACCCTCTGCACCAATTAACACTTCCCACTGGTTTCAGCCTGTGCCCCCAAACCGCTCTAAATACTCCTTTTGTCACTTCTCTTGAGGCAAGTTTCCACTGGCCATCCCAGTCCATTCCTTCACGGCAGAGAAAGTCCCATCCCCTGCCTAGTTCAGCCCTGCCACCATTCATTCAACTGGGCCATGATGCAGTCAGGACCCATCTCAGCCACACACAGAAAAGCCCATGGATGGGTACAGGTGACTTAGTGGTCGACACAGCAATTTTCAGAGCAACAGTTTCATACCCTGGCAGGAATAATACGTCCAGATTTCCCATCACATCCTACAGTGACACCCATTTTCTATATAAACATCTTCTTCTACTTCATTAGTCCAGGAGGTGAACTAATGCGTTTGATTCTTCCATCAGGTTAAATTTGCTAAATATCAAGTAAAATACAATGCCAAGGATTTAAGAGGCTGTCAAAGGATTTAAGTTTGTCAAAATCATTTGCAGTTGTCCTGCAGCCAGCAAGTAATCCAGACATGCAACACCTTGCCTGAGTTCATCCAAAGGACCCCCCCCTACGTGATCACCACGCTTTGAACATTTCAGTTTTTGCTGGATGATTTGGCCACCCACAACGCCGAAGTGCACACTGTGTTATGGAATATGACAGTCTATATTTCACCTATGCTGTATAAAACACTCAGGAAGTCACAAAGCAGCGCTGACCATTTCTTAAGTGGAAACAGAGTCACATTTTCCACCCCACATCACGCGTGCATGAATCATCATAGAATCACAGAATCCTAGAATGGTTCAGGTTGGAAGGGACCTTAAAGACAATCAAGTTCCAACCCCCCTGCCATGGGCAGGGACACCTCCCACCAGACCAGGTTGCTCAAAGCCCCATCCAGCCTGGCCTTGAACACCTCCAGGGACGTGGCATCCACAGCTTCTCCGAGCAACCTGCTCCAGTGTCTCACCTTAGTGGCAGCTCATCTTTTGAACAAGGAGAAATGGGGATATCTTGGCAACACGTCTCCAGCCCACAAAGAGCCTGATGGGACTCTTTTAAACACAACATTGCAGATGTTTTAACCAAGCTCCTGTTCACCATCTGCTCCAAGTTGACACTACCAGTTTTCCTTTTGAAAGGTCAACCCCAGTGTCGGCATGAAGACCAAACACCGCCTTCACTTGCTTGCCTACGGCCACACCATGCTTGGTTATGCCAGGATATGGACACAGCAGCCACAACGGGCTGGCTCCTCATTATGGTAATCAGCCATCTGCCAGAAGGCAGAGCCGGCAGTGACAGCAAGTGGAGCTAAGCCAAGGCAGGCTCATGAAACAGCAGGAAATAAAGGGACGAGCCCTTGTCCAGCAGGAGGGGGCACAGCTTCGTGCCACACTCTCAACGTTAGACTCATCTCTTCGAAGGTATGTCATCAGCTGGGCTCGTACAAATATATTTGTCATGGTGATCATTCCATATGGGAAAGAGAGATGCCGTTTTCTAAGTATGCATTAATCACACTCTACGTTACGGGAGACAGTAAACACCTTGTGTTATATACAATCCAGTATTGCAAGATGAGACACATTCACGCCTTCAGACCATATCACAGTATGTATTCCGACACTAACTCGCCTTCTCACATGAGGTGTTTTAACTATATCTGTATAAATATACCCATTCCATAGTATGATAGTGTATACTGGCAGCACGTCTTACTATTAAGGCTACATTCCAACCTCATCTATAACCATTCACTTCACTGGTTCCTACGCATTGACAAAACAGGCAGCAACTTTTTAATATTTGACCTCTTTTTAGAAGCAGGAGGGTTTGGGTGTTTGGTTGTGGGGGTTTTTTTGTTTTGGTTTTTTTTTTGGTTGTTGTTTTTGGTTTTTTTGTTTTTGTTTTTTTTTTAAGTTCACAGCAGAAGTTTTAAAACTTTAAAAAGGCTGAAGAAACATCACTATACATGTGGAATAAGCGTTCTTTAAGCAATAGAATCTGTAGGATATGCAATATGATTTAGTTGCAATATCATGTTTTACTATACTTTTATATAGTTCACATATTTAAAATAACAAGAAGAGAAAGATAAAAGCAGCCCAGAGAGAATAGTTAGGCGTGAACTCTCTAAGATGCAGTACAAAGGAATTTGGGCTAAGAGAGATCCCAGAGATGGGGTACAGAGAGAGTTTCAGGTGAGGGGTGCCTGGGGTAACAGTCACTGGATGCTCCTGCAAGAGCCACCACCATCCAGCCCTTGCTGTCCCACTTGCCACAACAAGCTTCAGCTGCCCAACAGCCTCAGCACTGCTGGTTCTGTAGCCGAGAAGGTAACTGCTCCACAGATTTCATGTTGCCTTTCACTTACAACTTCTATGAAGTTTTTCAAAAGCCTTTGCAGTTCAGCCAAGAAGTGAACAGGGAGTGCCCAGAGGAAGCTCAGACACCTCAGCATCTTTATTAACCTGTAACAGCTAACAGATCTCCTTTGGAACACACAGGTCCTTCCCAAACCAAGTCAGCCAGCAGCTCCCACCACCTTGCATTTTCTTCTGCTCTTCCAAAGCATTTTGCACATCAATAAATTCTGAAATAATTTGTATATCTTAAAGGAGACGGGTATCTGGGCTTTAGGAGAAATGACAGTGAGGACGATTGGAAGAAGTCTAAAGAAACTAAAGATGCCAGTGTGAGGATCTGCACTTACTTCAAGGGAAAGAAAATTAAAGCCTTCCAAACTTCAGAAGATAAGACACCTTGCACATACCCACATGCCTGTAGTGGGGACCTTGGGTAGAAGACAGCATAGGACTATGCTTCTGTTATTCTCATGACATTTACTGTTGCTTGGGTTACTTCTCATGGGCTGAGGCTCTTGTGGAGCTTTTCATGCAAAGAGAAGGCTGCAAAATCTCAAGACCAAGGATACCCACCCACATGTTTCAAGATGTTCCTCTGCTTCTCTTGATTGAGGTTATTGGTTTAGCCTGCCACTGTCAACTTTTCTGAGACCCTGATAATTTTTAAGGTATTGGACTAGGGTAGCCTTATATTGTCATTTTATATTTCAGTATCTAAGGAGCAGAGATATCAGCTCTACACCCACAGAGGTTTTGTTTTGGCATACAACTCCCTTCTAAGTACAGTGGATGATTAAGGCTACTATAAGCTAAGAGTTACCAAAGCAGATCTGTCTAAAGAAACTTCAAGAAACAAACCAAGCCCAAGAGAAAACAATGCCCAATAACACAGTCAGTAATGGGTTTGTGCCTACATTTCCCAGCTCTGGAATTGGTTTGGGATTTACTACCTCACTTTGGGAGATGGACTACACAACTGAAATGAAGCAGTAATGGAGCATTAACAGAATTAGTGCACTGAAAGTGCTTTGTAGGCTGGAGTTCGGCATTTTCATCCGGGATGATGGGATCACTTTCCTACAGTAATTAGTGGAGCAGCTGACATGAACTCCATAAGCGACCTGCTTGTTGCCACCACTGTGAATCAAAATTAGATTAGCAGCCCCCCTACAGGTGTGGTGTGCAGTATGGAGGTTGAAAGCACACAAAATGCTTTGCTGATTCAAAAGGAACCGAACTGCATCAGAAGGATTACGGAGCATTTGGATCAGCCGCACGCAGCGAGGATTTGGGAGAGATCATACAGCCCCAGGGGAGGGAGGTGAGGTGTTGATACAACAGAGTTCTTGCTAAGTATGGAAATATTTATTCCCAATTCCTCATGAAATTTACAGTGGTCACAAGTTGCACATATGTGCTGTATTCAAAAGCAACAGATAAAAAAAAAAAAAGAGAGATTGGCTTGAATAAATCAAAAAACAAAACCTTCCAGTGCAGGGGTGTGTGTGTGTGTGCTGTAAAAACATAGGGAGAATACCAGAAGAATTAACATCTCTCACAATTATATTACGCATCTTGCAGTGTTTGGTGGTTTGAAGTGATGATCCAAAAAATTCCAGTTTTCATCTAAAAGGTAAGTTTTTAGCCCTCATGGTTGCAGAACACAGCTTTTAGCACACAGATCTCAAACTGTGTTTCTCTGAATTCAGATTGCTCAGATGGTTTCTGGATAACTTAGGACATGCAAAAGATGCACTGCCATAGGGAAGAAAAGAATTTGCTGAGATTTTCTAATAACAGGAAAAAACTGAGCTATAGGCCAGCTGAAGACTGAATGAAGCCATGTTAAATTGTGCCCAGCATATCAAGCTGTTCAAAATGCATACATAAATTAACACGGTTATTGGAAATAAATGGTGGGAGTCCAGGGAACATGGGCACCATGACAGTCAACAAACAGCAGCTCAAGTACTGTGTGGAAAATACTTATCGATCAGTGTTAGCCACTGGGAGCCCAGCCCTGTAACTTTGTAGAGCACAAGATATATATTGGACTGGTGGAGTACCTTCTGTGAGAGCTTATTCTAAGAAAGGCTGTTTTGTCTTGAGTTTCTGAACAGCGATCCAGCAGTATTGCAGCAAAGAGCATGCTTGAGGTACCCAAGCTGTCCCTCCTTCCCCAGACTGACCAGACCTATAAATGGCATTGTTTAAAGTAACCACGATCACTACTGTTACCAGTTGTACTGGGTTTGTGTGGCAAGGTTTTGGCAACATGGGGGCTACAAGGGGGGTTTCTCCAAGAAGCTGCTAGAAGCATCCCCCATCCAACAAAGCCAAAGCCAGCCAGCTTCAAGACGGACCAGCTGCTGGCCAAGGCCAAGTCCAAGCCCATCAGCCATGGTGGTAGTACCTCTACGACAACATATTTAAGAAGAGAAAAAAACCAACCTGGGTGGCAGCAGCCAGAAGAGAGGAGTGAGAATATGTGAGGGCAACAGCCCTGCAGACACCAAGGTCAGTGAAGAAGGAGGGGCAGGAGGTGCTTCAGGCATGGGAGCAGAGATTCCCCTGCAGCTTGTGGTGAAGACCATGGTGAGGCAGGCTGTCCCCTGCAGCCCATAGAGGTTAACAGTGGAGCAGAGATCCACCTGCAGCATGTGGGGACCCCACAATGGAGTAGGGAGGAGGTTGAGAAAATTGTGAGTGAAGTTGAACCCAGGAAGAAGGAAGGGGTGAGGGGAAGTTGGTTTAAGATTCAGGTTTTATTTCCCATCACCCTACTCCGATTGGATTTGTAATAAATTAAATTAATTTTCCCCAATTCGAGTCTGTTTTGCCCATGAAAGTAACTGGCGAGCAATCTGTCCCCGTTATTTTGATCCATGAGCCTTTCATTGTATTTCCTCTCCCCTGTCCCGTTGAGAAGGGGAGCAATAGAGCAGCTTTGGTGGGCACCTGGAGCTCAGCCAGGGTCAGCTCACCACACCAATCTACCTTTAAGCTGGAAGAAGCACAGCAAACACTGTAGGTCTGTAAGAAAAAGCCCTGCTAAAAGTTTTGCTGCCGACCTGCAGCCAGTGCATCCTTTTAATTCCTCAAAATTCTGTTTAAGCTTTGAGCTTAACGCTAAGCAGACAGGAAACTGTTCAGCAAACCTGCCTGGCAGAAAATAGATAATATCCTCCTGATTTTCTTAATGAAAACAGCTGAAGTGCAGCCAGGACTGTTAGTAGCAATAGGTATCACATACAGAGATACCATCTCACCCCACAGCAGTAAGTAACAGCTATGTGCATACTGACAGAATAGATGCTTTTTTGTGTTCATTAAGAGTTAACACTGCCGCCGACAGCAAAAAGGCAAGTAGCACTGGGTTGCCTGGCTGTCAGCCACCGCGCAGACTTTGTCACAGGAGCAAGTCGATGACAACATTCTGCCACCGATCCCGATCGGGGAAGGAGACCTTTAGGTCTCGTCTTTCAGTATGTGATTTATTGCCAGAGAGGACAAGCAGGACACACGAGGCAGCGCCCAGTTTAAAATACTACCTACCAGTGTCTTGAAGTGCCTGCGTTTGCTCGAGCGGAGATTTTGGGGGCCCCTGTGCCTTGCAGACCAGCTGACAGCACTATTAGTGGTCTGGAAATGTTACCCAACCTGGGTCCCTTCCAGTTCTCTCTTTTTTTTTTTTTTTTTTCCTTCTTTAAATACATACAAAACTTTCCCCCTGAAGCCTTTAGTCAGCGAAGCGGCGGAAGGAAGAGACCAACTTAGTTTCTAGGTAACGGCGCTATTGAAATCAAGGCCAGGGCCCGGGGCTGCCCCGTTTGGGAACTCTGGTGGGACAAGCAGTAACGAACAGAGCCAAGAAACCCCTGGTACACGCTGCTGTCACCAGCTGCACACCCCCTCTTTCACACCCGGGCCCTGCTGCTGCTTTCCCAAAGGGCAGAGTCCACCTCAGGAGGCTCGAGGAACAGGGTTATTCACCCGAGGCCAAATGCCAGGCTTGATATTAATTACAGTTATTCTAACGATGCCTTTGGCCTTGGATTCTGCCTCGTGTTATGTTTCCCCTGCTCTGCAGGCTGAAAGACACTACACCCCCCAAAAAAACAGGAAAAGAGTGAAGCCACAGTTCACTCTGCACAGCTTTTGACATTCTCCAGACCCTCTACCTTGATGCAGCTACCTTTAGCGTAAAAATCTTTAAAGATGAAAAAAAAAAAAAAAAGTGCCATGCAGTCTCCACACAAAACCATTGCAAAGTAGCATGGATGTGGAATTCTTGTAATCCTTGAGGAGCCAATCATTATCTGGTCATGGTTCCTCTCACATTTGGATAGTCAGAAATGCCACACTTCCCTAGCACACTTCCTACAAAGTAAGGCATGGCTGTGATTGCCACCTATATGACATATGACTGTAAATAAACGAGAGTGAAGGCTAAGAAACTCTTAAGGGGACCATAAATCGCCCTGGTAGGAGATTCTCCACCACACAAAAAATAAGACTTCAAGGTGTGGGAAAGCAGGAGATTTAAGTTTGTTTTTAACCACCGAAGAGAAGACATCCACTTATTTCTTAGGAGGCAAGACCAGACACTTGTTGACACGGTGGCTGCGCTACCAGCTGCGTGTCAGCACTAGTCACACACAAAATTAGGGCATTTTAAGACCGTTTGTTCTAAGGGCTGAAGCAAACAACTTTGACCAGACTGCTTGTATCTGAAAACAGCTGCTAGACCTCCCCAGTACTGTGTCTCAGGAAACAAGTCATCAGAAGCGCTAATGCTTTTTAAAATAGTATGATTATCATTCATATCCTGACACTAGTGTGTAATATCGGCACGTTCAGATAAAATCACTGCTTGTATTGAGTTAAAACACCTCAGTTTGGTAATTTTGAGCTCAGCTGTTTCTGCAGAGGAAAAGCTGGCTGGAAACTGGTTTTCCTTCGGCATTATTTTGACAACAAAACCACTCAGAGGTTATTTTAAGTTGCATTAGAAGCACAGGGTGTTGCAGGTTACCTGGCTACAAAACCCCCAAAGAACATTTTGCTGCTGTGTTTAGACTTACAGTTTTGTGGAGTTTTTTAATGTAATTTCCTTCAAGGGAAGTCAGGCCCTAAGCTGTTACCGCTGTGCAGAGCTGTACTGGAGAAAAATGCCAAAATACAGCAGCTGCAAATCTGATTCTGCAATCTTAAACTACAAAACTGTTTCATTTTAATTTAAAATAGCAGTACATAAAATGGGAACTGAAGAATCATTATCATGAAGATGAACTAGAATAACCCAGAAAAAAAAAAATAAAGCTTTTATCTATAAAATGCTTTTTAGGATGAGCCTCTACAAGTCAGAAATCCTTGTGTTAAGTGTCATTCAACTGGATGCACTGATTTTTTTTCTTTGCCTTTCATGATTTCCATCCACTGTTTACTGAAACAGACAGAGAAGATTGCAAGCTGATCTATAAAGAGTCTCAGCCCAGAGCCTCCCTCTTTCAGAGGCACATCCACACAAGAGCTTGCAGGAGGGTAGGAAACACTTCCCGTACATCCAAGACACATTGAGACACATCTTTATTCAAACCAACAGCGTTCTTGGCGCTGGCAGGAAGGTAATGGCAGATTTTGGAGGCTGTGATCCTTTATACATATGGGCTGGTTTTTTGGTTGGGTGGTTTGGTTTGTTGGGTTGTGTTTTTTTTTCCAGGACACGCAGAAGAAAATATCTGCTCTGAAACATAATCCGTTCGCATTGTAAAGCCCTCTCTGCCATTAGTTTTTCCACCACACCATAAAAAGGATCCAGCAGAAGCTGCACAGACCTTCACTAGCACATCCTCTTTCTCAGTAGCTACCCAGTACCTGCTTTAGAACTAACCCAAGAATAAGTAACCAAAACCTCCTCTCATTTATATTTTTTTTTTAAGCAGTGAAAATGATCAAGAGGAGACACAGAAACAGCTTACCACCTTTCCTCAGCTCCAGCCCTTGAAATCCATAGGCCTTCACACACACCAAGCTGCACAAGGGAGTCAGTCAGCTGATATAAATCCGCTCAGCTGCACTGGGAGAGAGTGATTTTAAAGCCAATGTGCAGCAGCTGATCCTCCTGCAGGGCAGGGTGGATGGTGGTAGTAGGGGAGAGGGGGTGGCACTCACTTGTCTTCTGTGAGATTTGGGGTTTGATTTCACGTGCAGTGCCACCTTGGATCGTTAATACTTGTGTCACAAAGCACAACAGGAGAGGGAAGAATAAAAGCAGGGTACAGATTATTTCATAGTTTCCCAAATGCCCGCTGCAAGGCCATGTTTGAGAGGCTGGAAATTAGCTTCATATCGGTTCTTGCAATTTTCAGAAACTCTAAGGTGTTATCTCAATGCAATATTCCTGCAGCACTCAAATGTCTTATTTTTCCTGCAATTCAAAGAAGGCAACCAGAATAACTGGCAATAAATTCACCTTTGGTAAAAATCTTCAGCATGGAATTTTGTGTTGTGCCTTGAAATTACAAGAAGTGTAGGAATTTCAGCTTTGTGGACTTAAAGCTGCTGATACTTCTTGCTCCAATAACTATCATCTCCCCAAATCTTGTCCAATAAAGACAGAAAAAAGGCATTTTAGAGCAGTCCATCCTCTTCACCAGGATCCAGTCTGCTGGTGGGGAATAAAAGGAAAGCAGCGTTACCACTGCTGTGGAGCTGATGGGCACAGGAACATCACAGAAATTGAAGAAGACAGAGTTTAGGATGGCATAGAGAATAAAGCAAGAATTCCCAACGTATGCACGCGTCTTCCTCGCAGCTCAAAAGCCTTTGGATGAGGCGCACAGACAGGCTTTTGAATTGCTAAATCCATATAATCATTTAGGCTATTTTCCTGCTGTGAAAGGATGGGTAGGAGTGTCTAGACACTAAGAGGCCAAGCCTATTGATGCCGGTGGGATCTATCCCCATGGAGCCGTCAGCTCCATAGAGCACCGCAGCTGCATGCTCCGGCTCTCCAGCTGTGCTGCCAATGCTCCTACCCAAAACAAAGCACAGCTATTATCCGATGAGGAAAACAAAATATTTTTCTGGGGGGGGAGGGAATCACCTCTTCAGATTCCCAGCATAATCCAGTGGATCTTCTCCAAAAGCCTCTTAGAGAGCATATTTGGAAATTTATGGACAAAACCATAAAGTAACTATGTACTACACCCTAGTTTGAGTGCATGTGTAGGTACACGTAAGGCAGGGGAGATCTTGTTTCTGAGCATTGTGAAGGGAAAAACCAATATGCACCCCAAGCATCATTTAACTGAGAAGAGCTAGGGCTGGAGCTTCTCTCTTTCCTTTCTCCTAGTCTGAATTAATGTAATGGGGGCAAGGGGGTGCCAGGAATAGGTATGTTTGGCATCCTCTTGGCTGAGCTTTGCTAAGGAAGACTGCAGAAACAGAAGGGACTGATATGGAGCAGGAAAAGCTGAATGCACCACGGTGGTCTTCTCACGTGGATGCTGGTTATGAAGAATGAGGGATTCCAGACCAGGGCTAATTCCCCTGCAGAAGAGAAATGGTCAGCAGTAAAGAGAGGATCCAAACCTGATACCTCATCTGATGGCAAAGAGCATCTTTGCAAATTATTGCTCTTGCAGAAGAGTAAAATAACATGACTTGGAGATGAGTCTGCATTTGCGGGACCATCAAAAGGCAAACACTGACAAAACTGTGTGACAACCCTGGAGGCTGCTTTCAGAGAAAACCATCTGACAAAAGCGAGCTCACTACAGCTCACTACACTTGCAAGCTGAAGAGCACAAACATTTTATACCCTGTGAGAACGTTGTATTTGGTGAATTCAACCCACCTAAGATGACAATGCCGTGCACCAGATGACTCTAAGAGGAGCTTCGGGAGAACATGGGGAAATTGATTGCATTTTCCAGAGCACTAGAAAGGAGTTATGACAATGAAAGCTTTCCTCAGTTCTTCATTGCTGTCTGTAGCATAAGGGAGTAATGTCAGGGTTTTTTGGAGCTATTTGCTCTTAAGAATTTCGAGCCCCAAGGCAATTTTAAGAATTTATTTATGACATAGATTTGATGAAAACAATACGTAGCTGTAACTTCTGGACAGCGTTTGTGAGTCATACACCTCCTATAAAGAGAAGGACAAGGGGTGTTGCAGCTCTCATAACCAAGGGATATCATGGATCTGTTAAGTTGCTGTTAAGTCTGGATGTGCAGAACTTGTTCATTAACATCCTATTAGTCACTGGAAAGCTGTTACTGAAGACATCTCCAATGCAATAAGAATTGTTGAAAAGTCTGTAAACATCCTTACCTTCAGAACAATATGCCATTGCCTGGTGGAAACTCTTCTGACAAAACGAAAGTCTATTTCAACAGCATTTTGACAGCTGAGCGGGCGCCAGCCTACAGTGATTTTTCATGTCACTGAAAGAAACGGATGAAATTAGGAATCAAAAGGAGGAGGGCTTAGCTTAGCCAAGCTGTTCTGAGTGACTGTTTGACTTGGCTTCCTCGGTGATACTGCTCAGGTAATGTTTCTTTAGTTAACTCAAACCAAAGTGCAAGGCCAAAGAAAATTTGCCTTTGATTTACAGCTGAGAGAAAACTGAAAGCATTGAAGAATACTGCAAAAAGTCAGCAGAGAAAATATATAAGGAAAGCAATCAAACTCTCGCACTTGAGCAAATACTTGAAGATCACGGAATATTTATAAGTAGAATTTAGTTAGCAGTCTCAGATTTCAGGTCCCAAGAGCAAGCATTTGCTATTTTTCAAGGGCCTTGTGACTCAGAAAGTCCTCCAATACAGAGCTCCAGCTCCAGCTGTTAGAGTTTATTGACTTCAAGTGAGTATAGAGACAAAGGTTTGAATGAAGTACGGCTGGTTTCTGTTAAAGGCTGCTATTATGAGCTATACAGTATTTATGCAGTCCTACCGTTACCGCTGCGGAACCTCTCCCTACAGAAAAAGGACAAAATCTTTTCCACTGTGAATATACATTAAGAAGCTTAAATTCTGATTGCTGGTTACCAGCGCCCACTTTCACCCAAACTCTTTGTCCTGCATAAACCTTATTCCCGCATTGGCCGAGTAATGATGGTCCCTACTGTAACTCAACATGGGTAGCCATGGTGCACCAGTTCCACATAAAGGTGACATGCTTCAGCTGCTGTTGGCTGAATATCCTACACTTTACGTGACAAAACACGACCCAGACTTGAGGAATGGGTGTTTTAAAGGTATGCTCCTGTAATCTTCGCTGATGGAGTGGAGGAGCCTATGCAATGCTCATCCACCACTGACTGAAGTCGGTGCCGATGCCCCCAGCAGGAGCGGGGATGTGCCAGCTCTTGCTGGTACAATAAACCAGGGTACTTGAGTATTACAAAGAAAACAAAGATTAGCTATTTCAACTTATTCCTACCATTTTACATACAGTAAGATATTATTTGCTATGTAGAGGGTAATTCCCCTAAAGGACACCACAATTAAGTGGCAAATTAATTTGCTGCTTACATTCACTAGCTCTTCCAGCTGGCTTAATTCTCATCAGCCACCATAATTTATTAACAGTGAGGTGAGAAAAGACATGAATCAGCTTAATGTGTTATAAGTAGGGCATTGTCATGGCAACAAGATGCGACTGTTTTCTACTATTTATGTATGGTTTGTTTTGTACTCAACCTTAAGATACCGCTTGAAATAACTAGAATTAGAAACATCTTTTTTCAACTTTTTTTTTCACGTAAGCGTATTTTTAAAAAAAAATTATCAAAATAAGCATGTGAAAAGCTCTGAAGCATCTCTCCAGGAATATAGCCAGCTATATGCTCTTTGGTGAGTCTTCCTAGAAACAGAAGCCTTAACTCTGATCTCCCAACCATTTTCTCACATTGTCTACATGCAATTCCATGGATTAACTCCCAGTTTATACCAGTCTGAGATCAAACCCAGACCCTCCCATTTCTGTGCTCTATATATGAATATTAACTGGTGGGGGAAGGGAGCAAGAGGGGGAATTAAAAAGTATTATTGAAAAAAGAAAAAAGCTTTTTTTTTTAAATGCAGTATGCTGTATTTTACACAACACATGGAAAAACAATTAAGGATGTTGCATTTTTACAGACTCGTGATGGGGAAGTATAAAGTTAAAAATTAGAAATTAATTGTAAAGGATTTTTATTGCCTTCCTAGCTAAGCCTAAATCCCATGCACCTTTTGCATCAGCAATTAATGGTTTTCGTAAAAGCAGCTCTTCATTCAAAGGTCATTTTATTTACTACCCTGCTGCATAAAGGGAATGGCTGGAATGCTAACACAGCCATCTGAAAAACGATTACCAATATTACTGGTTTGATTTCTTTGCTTTTTTCCACCACCTCAGGAGTCTGATATTAAACGGTTAATGAAAATCAAGACATCTTTAAGATGTATCAGGAAGAACAGATGGAAAAACAAAATCCCTTTCATGAAAAATTTTGCAAGCTTAAAACATTGCTTTGTTCTGTGTAAGGACAAAAAAAAAAAGAAATTTGAATAACTCAAAGACTTATTCCCCTTTTCTCCATCCAGTACAAGTTGATCTTTTTATAATATGTCTGGGTTTATATTACCCTAGGTATTTGTTTGCATAATATGTAGGGCAACAGGCAACTGGGCTGTACCATAACATAAAACTGTTCTTATTTAGCAACTTGAGAAATAATAATAAACACTATAATTCTGAACTCAAAACTTCTGTCAAGCTGCAATTGCACATGTTCAAATGAGCACTACTAAATGATACCTGCTGAGGTCAACCGCTGAGGTTAATTAAGAAATGAAAGATCTGGACAGCCTTACCTAAAGGTTCAATGGATTGGTTCAGTCAACGTTGCTAATGGCCCCAAATACACAAGAGCTGATAGCTGTTAATTAAAAACGCTTACGGAGGCCAAGTCGGGGGAATGCCAGCCTTGGTTTGAACCATTTTTTACCCTGTGTCAAGTTCAGTGAAAAGGGGGCCTGGGTCTAATATGCCACGTTAACAGGCAGGTACGCCAAAACAAGGGTGGGCAGCGTGAAGGGAGGCCTGTGCCGAGCAACTGATTACATTGCTCTCGCACTCGCTAAATACCAGCCCCCCTCCAGTGCAAGCAGTACTGGTTAGGGATACGAGGCAAAAGATGAAGTCATTCCACAAACCCTAGGGTTAAGCAAGGGACAGGGTACTGGATTGTCACTACCCTTGCATGGCTGGTGGCACTCTGCTTGGCACAACGTGTACCTCCAGGGATGGCCACTCAAAGCATCCTGTGTGCTCCCTCCATCGGCTGAAGGCATTCTTCAGTGAGCCTCAGCTGTACGATGGGCCAGGAAGATGCTCAGAGGGCTGGAGCTATGCTCTGCTATGAAGACAGGCTGAGAGAGTTGGGGTTGTTCAGCCTGGAGAAGAGAAGGCTGAGCAGGGTGGCCTTAGAGACCCTTCCAGTACCTAAAGGCTACAGGAGAGATGGGGAGGGACTCTTGATCAGGGAGTGGGGGAACGGTTTTAAACTGAAAGAGTGGAGATTTAGATTAGATATTAGGAAGAAATTCTTTCCTGTGAGACACTGGAACAGGTTGCCCAGAGAAGCTGTGGCTGCCCCATCCCTGGAGGTGTTCAAGGCCAGGCTGGATGGGGCTTTGAAGAACCTGGTCTAGTGGGAGGTGTCCCTGCCCATGGCAGGGGGTTGGAACTCAATGATCTTTAAGGTCCCTTCCAACCCAAACCATTCTATGATTCTGTAGTGGAACAAGCATTAGTGGGGAAAAACAGCATAATCCCCATGCCATGCCTGCCCTTGGCTAACACGTCACTTGGTGGTAGATTTTGCTTCATAGACATTTATCCCGTGGGAAGTAGTTTGTGCCTGGCACACTTCATAAAAGCTATGAAATCGCTGAGAAACAGCTGTGACTTTCCCTGACCACTGGTCCAGGCAGTAGAGCCAGCCCCGTGAGCCACTCTGTCCCTCACAACTAGCACCTTTCAGCAATGAGGAATGAGCTGTCAGATATCCAGCTGCTTACACAACATGGTCCAGTCCTTCCCTGGATACTTTTTCATTGCTCGAGCTCTTCAAGGTTGCCATTTCTAATGGACAGATTACATTTCAGCTGTCTTCTCCTTGCACATAAGGTGATTATAGTTGACTTGGAAAGGAAATGATATTTTCAAAACTGGCTTGTGGTGTTTTTTCCATCCTTATATGTAAGAAGACATATTGTTTCCCTCTCCCCAATTTTTTGACTGCTCAGAGCCACTGGGCATATCCACCATGTTGGTGAGATCCTGATTGAGTGGGTAGGAATTGCTCACCCTTTACACAAGACTTCCCTCACTCACACAGCGAATTCTTTTTTGATGTCAGAGGATTGTTAACACCCCAAAGATTCTTCCCCCACACACACCCCGGTGTTAAAAGTGGATGGGAATTGTGTCCCTGGTTGCTACAGGTCCAGGGCTACTGCAGGTAGCTGGTGTGACTCCTTTGTGCCCATCCTGACTACAGGTAAGTGCACTGAATGAGACAGGATTAAAACGAAACAAACCAAATCCCTGCCCTTTTGCAATTACCTGATGCTTTCCTCACACTGAAAACAGAGGATATACAGCCTCACCCTTCCCAGAACTAGCCTCCTCTCTTAAAAATGAATACACATTTTGATATCAAACCCTTCTTTGTAGTTTTCACCTTATGCCTGTAGGAATAAGTAATAGCGCATTACTTATCTGTTGTTTGACCCTAAATCAATCTTTTCACCTCCCTGTGACGCTTGTTACTGAAAGGTACTGATACAAGAGTCCACCAGCCAATCAAGACTTTGGAAAATGCTTCATTATTTGCCTTAGCTTTGTGTGATTTAAAACTGAATTTCCACCTTAATGACAAGTATCCCTGGTATTACACATCTCTGCCCAGTCCTGACAACAGAGAAGAGAGAAAAAAACCAGGATACAGCTTATGGTTCCCAAGCTGAGGGGAGGGAGAAGGAGGTACCTGGGCTTACCTTGCTTCTGTTATCAGTGATCTGACATTTAAATAAAACCCTGGGAAACATTTGCAAATAGGAACCACACATCCCAATCCCATAGATAGCAAATAATTAGGCAGTGGCCTCCTCCTGAATGAGCTGTAGCAGCCCTTGCCTCCGGGGAAGGGCTTCACCAAGAGGCCTGGAAGGAGAAGTCCTTTATCCCCAGGGGGATAAAAGTCCTTTTATCCCCAGGGCATTCTGAGCTCCTCACCTTCCTGCAACATCAGAATTTCAGTCAGGAAATACTGCTTTTGTTGGTAAAGACTCATTTCAGGAGATTACTTTGAAATTATTAACCCTGCTGTATGGAGCCAGAGGAGATCCTTGCTCACCTTGAGAAGTTTGGCCTTCAAATGGAGGCTGTGAAGACCATGGAGAAGAGCCAGCTCTTCATCAGCCGGAAGGAATGTCTTTGATTTTGCTTTCAGCTGATGATGCTCGATGTAGGATCAGACAACTGAAAAATAATTAAAATATAGAAGATGACGAATACATCTTTTCCCATGGCATTTATTCCATACAATTTAAAAGACAACAAATCAGTAAAAGTACACGCTATTTTGCATAACATTTTGCAAAACTCTGCAAGAGATTTAGTTTGTAGAGCACAACTGCTGGGTATTGAATGACTTCGTAACTAAGACTTTTAAGAGATCTCAAAGGACCGCCACCAACGGCTGATGCAAAGAAAACCCTACAAGGGTTTGCAGAAGTTGCTGTGTTAACCACAGTGCTTTGCCACAAAAACATTGTCTGCTGTAGTGAAGAAACGCTCTTCCTGGTAGTGTTACACAGAATTGTTAACTGTATTTGCAGAGGAAATGTGATTTTCCCCCACTGAAACCTCTTCTAACCCCATGTTAGAAGCAGTATTGCTCAGAAAGTCAGCTCTTACTCTAAGACCCGAGGCATGAGAAACATGACCTTGTGGTTCATTCCTATACAGAGGAGGACGTATCTCAGACTTGGGGTTGAGTTTCCCGGTACCCACCCAGATACCTCTTCACACCAAGATAAATTTACTGATTAAAATAAGGCAACGTTTATGGCTGACAGGGAAGATGAATAATTTCATTAAGTTTACAAGAAAATGAAGATTGATTTAGCAATATTATTAGAGTTCCCTAAAATATATATATAAAACTTTATGTGCTAATAGTACTTCTCACAATATGGCAAGGACAGGTAAGACCTGAGGTTGCTTGCAATGCTGGCATCAATCTGTGCCCATTACCTCAGGGATTGATAAAGATCTGGAGAAGACTGCTTCAGCTGAGTCGCTTTCTTAGCTTACCTCTTAATGCTTTCTGAGATAATCATCAGGGAGAGAAGAGCAGAAAAGCCTATTTCCCACCCTATACAATGTCTCCAGTCTTGAAAAGCACCTCTGTTCTCCAGCGCACCCAAGCCCGGCCCCTGGCCAAGAGAGGGAATAAAACCACGGCTGGAGGAGAAAGGGCAGTAGTTTTTCAGAGAGTGTCCAGCCGCCAGTGAGACCAACCTGGCAGAGCTCTGTCCCCACCCCTTCCTCACCCAAGTTGGACTTGAACAACCCCCTGTGTCTCCATCCACCATGTCCTTGTTCAGGCCATCGCTGGGACCCCTCCATATGGAGGAAAATGCCAGGAGAGTGAAGCACCTGGGGGCTATTTTGTGTGCACCAGCAGTATTCTGGCAGGGAAATCTTTGGGTGGTGGGTGTCCCAGAAGAAGCAGGACATCTGAGGGGCTGGCGGTGGCCCAGGCAGCCTGTGGCGGGGCCATGGTGATGGCCACGGCCATGGCCCTGGGCTTCTGGCCCTGCAGGGACCCACCTCCTGGCCGGCAGCTCCAGAATTTAAAAATTAAAGTTTGCCATCTAGCGGTAGGCCTCGGGCATTTTGGGCTCAACCACCCAAACCCCCCCAAGTCTTTTAGGTGATCCAGTTATGATTTCTAAAGTGTATATTCGTGTTTTCGTTAGCGCTGGCTGACCCCTCCTGCCGTTACACTGCAAACATGACGAAAGGAGGGAGGGCTTTTAATGTCCTGCTACAGCTCCCTTGGTTGTCACACGGTGCAATGGAGATGGTTCTGCATAGTATTAAATCCTGGATAATTTTAAAAGAAAAGAAAAGAAAAAAAAACAACTCCACAAGAAAAACCTTCAAAAATTTCACTGTGGTAAAAAAATGAGGCAATGAAATGCAATCGTTTCCCTCCACTTTCTTCTCTTGCCTGGGACAGTGGTAATTCTCAGGGGGTTGTCTCCTTTTCTTTCTTTTACGTATTTATTTCCCCTTCAAACTGAGCCATGTCTGTGAGTGACACTGCAGCGAGTTTGTGTGGAACTCCCTTGGTTTAGACCAAAGCTGCCCAGAGCCAAGGCATCTACAGAAGCACGTGTCCTCCTCAAAAGAGTCCCTGGAGCATCCCCTGAGCAGTGTGTGTTGCCTATATGGACTTGTATGTGCCTATAGGATCCATATGGAGACCTCCCCTGGTGTATTTCCACGAGAAGGAAAGGGAAGAAGAGGTCGAGGATCCTTCATGGAGGACACTAGCATTATTTGCATGGCTGTGGCTGGGGAAAGGGGCTGGACAGGTGAGAAAGGGAAGGTCTGGAAGGTGATCTACCTGGGTGCCCAGATTGTCATTAAGGAGCTGTAGGCATCCAGCCTGATGCCAGTACAATCTCTCCTCTTCCCCACATACCACTTCTATTACAGAACTCCAGGTGGGATTTGCAATTTTTGCAGCATAATCACATTGTTGAGTCATATTTAATTTATGAACCACTACACACACACAAGATCATTTGCTCATATTGATGCTGAGCTGATTACTTCCCATTTTGTATTTATGCATTTGATATCTCTCTCTGCAGTGTAGCTCTTCATATTTGTCATTAGTGAACTTCATCTCGTTGATCTGAGACCATCTCTTCAATTTATCATTTTGCATTCTGATCCTGCCTGCCAGACTGAGCAAATTTTATAAGTGTACTCTATATTTATCCTCCAAATCACTAATAAAAATATTGACTAAAATCAGTTCTGAAGATCTCTGCACATCTGCTCGGAACACTCTCTTGAAATTTGCTTCCAGTTTGACATTGAGTCATTTGCAATAATACTTTGAGAATTTTTTCATCTATTTGTATACAAACTGATAATCATAATTTTGCATAAACTGCATTTTGCTATCTTATATGTAAGAATTCAGGTTACTAGTGCCAAATGTCTTCTTAAATACGTTGTCTACTGTTTCTTCCCGTCATCAGTATTTAGAATACAGATATTTATGTCCTGCTGCAAAACTGTGTCAACACAGCTATGTCAGAAAGGAGTAATTTTTACCCCCTCCTTCACATGTATTAATTTCATTAAATGAGAATTCAGTCTCCTTCTTTAATGGAGGAACTGATGAGGACTGAGCCACTTGATTTATCTTGAGAGTCCGGGGGGAAAAAAAATAGTTCTGTACCTTTGCATTTGTCTTTGTGCGCAGTATCAGCACAACAAAAATATTTGCTGATGATGTAGATGCTCCTTAATATAGCACATAGGACAGAAATGATGCAAGGGCCTATTAATCCTAAGATAGAATTCCTGGTAAAACATGAAAAAAAAGAAAAGGACTTAATAACCATAATTGTGCCAGTTTTACTGCTAGCACATAATTAGATCAGAAGACGAGGATTTCAAAACATCCAGAGCATAAATGCTTCCTGCTATTTAGGTGATCTCTTTCTGATTCAGAAGCTGCAGTTCATCTTAAATTTTTAAACGTAAGAACCTCTTTAGGGCCTACATAGTGGGAGCAGGAGCATGTTCCTTCCCGGCCTCCAGATTTTGTAGTTTGCAGAGGAAAAGTATTTATCTTGAACATAACAAAAAACCCCACGTGCTTATAAAAGGGCTCAATTTTTCCCTGCATGAGAGCTCTCACAAGCAATGTCCCAGTTTCTGGCAGGGGCTGGGGGATTTTAGGGACGCTGCCGGCTGGGAATGTAGCATCCACATGCCAGCCCTCTCAGACAGGTGCTTGGGAAGAGGCCAGGAAAAAAAGTTGCCCATAGCCCCGCGTGAAGGGAACGCAGGGAATCTGGGAAACGGCTCGAGGGCCAGCAAAGCCTGGCTTGTGCCACCAGCAACGAGGAGGCAGGATGGATCTGAGTCTGGCCCTGACATCCAACAGCCCTGCTGGTTTTTGGGGAGGTGGACGAAGCCATCCCACTAAGAGCAGGAGCAGACGTCATTTTGTAGGTGTCTGCGACACAACAGCAGCAGCCCCAGTGCAATACCTCCCGAAAGGCGTCACTGCAGACAGAGATGAATCACACCACCACCGAGCCAGCCCTCGCACACAGCCAGTGTGGGTGTTATTATGGCTGTGACGGGCTTCAAAAGAATTAATGGCACAAAAGCTGGGCTGGCAGCCCTTCCCGTTAGCAGTGATGCCGCTCAGATCACCTTCTCGCATTACCATCACCCTTCCTTGAAGGAGGTTTGGCTGCAAACTCCTCCCAACTCCGTGTTAATTCCCGAGGATAAGATGACCATCAATTAGGCACAAGCATGACTCAGAAGGTGAAATACTGCCCTTGGTGGGAAGTCAAGAGAGGGTGTTTTTTCCCTGCCTTCACCGGCACGCATTGCCCTACCCACTAGGTGTCCCTGCCAGCCAGGGAAACAGCTCGCCGCAGCCAGGGCTGCAGTTGCTTTGTGCCATTTGGCTTCGGCTGAAAACATCAAAAACAAACAACAACCCAGGAAACATGTCTGAAATAACGACTTCTCCTTCTTCTTTTTTTTCTTTTTTAAACTTCCCTTTTGAAGCAGCTCCAAATCCATGCACAATGCGCAAAATGGAAAAGGCAGCTCTCCGTTTCGCCGGGTGGGGAAAAGGGAAGGTTTTGGCTCGAAGGAGAATGGTTTCCCTGGCTGGGTAGCACTCAGGTGATGGGTTGCTCTGGCCCAAGCACCACCAGCTCCATCCCTCCAATCTCACCAGAAAAATTGTACTGTAATCTCTTTCCTCGATTTCCCCATTTTTAAAATAGATGCTATTCTAATTTGTCTCCTCCACCATGGAGCTGCCAGGTTAAGTGACGGGTGGTGACAGTCCTTTTGCTTCCCATTTAAAAACATAAAAAAAAAAAAAAAAACCAAACCAAACCAAAATCAGATTATTATCTATGTGCGGATGTTCAAGTCCGACCAATAAATGCCTAATTTGTGGGTAAATAGGGCTAGGTGGATGGATATAGGTGTCTATAGCCTCAGGGATAACACACATGTTCAGTGGCTGCCTCTGTAAAGAAGAGACCGGCTGAGATTTGCTCCAGTAATCCCTGGAGATTTTCCAGAGGTCAGCAGAAAAGCAGGGAGGGAAGTAATGACATTAAACGAAGCACATACTCACAGATGTAGTGGCTTCTACCAGCCTGGGAAGAGGGAGTGGAAACAGGAGGTAAAATCTTGAAGATACGCTGGGCATTTTTTGTTTTTAAAAATGTTTTGTCTCTTTGTATTACAGAATTGGGGGGGGGGGACGACAAAAAAACCTGTTTGCTCTATAAGCTGGAAAAATCAATTCCACATTTCTGTACATCTCTCTCCTGATCCTGAACAAGGGCAACAGCACTTGCCCTGTCTCATGTTGATGTTCGGTCACAAACAGCCCGAGATCCTCAGAAAGGAGAAGGGAGAAACAGGCAGCACAACTGGGTTTCCTGAAGCCATCACACATGAGGATTTCTGTATCAGAAGCCTCATCTGAAGGCTCTGCATTTTGGAGGCATCAACGGAGATCGTGGCCTATTGTGGGCTGTACAAACACGCAGCGAGAGAGGAGAGACACGATCCCTCTCACAAAGGACTTACTCTCTAAATAAAGACAGTGGAGGAAAAAGAAGAGGGGGATTAGATACGAGTTAACCGGCTCAGGGTTGCACAGCTCCGCGAGGACGCCGGAGGCAGAAGAAGAAATTCTGATTTCCAGCCCAGCAATCTGCTCTTTCTCACAGACAACCACCTTTTTGCTGTACTAACGCTTTCGGGGCGTTAACGGCGCTAAAGATAATTATATATGACTTGGTATTTTTAACTAGTGGGAGCTTTACATCCAGGCACACACCTCGCTGAGCTGGGTCTCCCCCAGGGACAGAGTTCCCCTCCCAGCCCTAAAACAGTTCGGGGGGGTTGGGGGGGTTGTGTGTGTGTGTGTGTGCTCATCTGGTGACTATAAGGTGACCTTCACAGCAGAAAGGCAACACAAGCCAAAGGAGAGGGGGAGGAGGAGGAAGGCCCAGCCCTTGTGAAGTTCTGGCTGTTGAAACACCTTCAGGTCTTGCAACACAAAGTCAAAAAACTCTTTGTCTTAGAGATTTAAGAATAGACATAGGAAGAACTGTATTTATCTCATGTTAATCACCTAGGCAACTGGGAAAGCAGAAGTCAGCTTCACTTTCTAGTGGGTTTTATAATCTGCCAGTTCATTCAAACGCCTTCTTCTGGCACATCAGAAATACATGTCCTGCTGCAAATTTGCACTTTTTAAGAAGAAAAAAATGTGTCAATAAACAATCCGTTTGGGCTTGTACTTTTTCCTTTAACCCAGGCATTAGGTGCCCACATGTCCAGGTAGTTATTCAATGGCCCAGGATCTGCATTAGAAGCAGAGCCTCTCTCCTCACTTTAATTTCTCCTCCCTGGGATCCCACCATTGCGGCAGCAAGGATTTGACAGAGACCACAGCCAAGGAACAGGCTGGGAACTGCCCTTTCCCAGTTGGAAGGGAACAACTAAAAGCCTCTCACTCAAGACTGAAAGGTGTTGTGAAGGATATATCCTGAAAATGAAATAACACCATGCAAATGCAGACCTGGAGCTGTGTATGTGGCTCATTCCAATCTAGGGTTATTTTTGTAAAGAAAGGTTAGCATTAGCATCTGCTATTTTGCACCAGCACGTAAAAAAAAAAGCATAGGTTGAAATTTCTGTATTGAAACTGATTTAAAACACAAAATATTTCATAGACAGCTCCTACAATCCTAAAAAAAAAGTTAATTTTCATTTGATTGTTCCTTTTCTTGTCCAGATCACTTTGGTTCTGGATAGATTTTGATAGCTTTTTCACAGGCTTCTTTTATTCCTAAATGGAAAAAAACCCTCCATCCTGGATGGTCCTTTCCTAGAAGAAAAACATGTTTTTGGTAATGTCTTTATTTACATTGTTCCAAAACCTATTTTCCTTGAAAGGAAATGTTTATGAGGTTTGGCTTTTCTCCCTACATTTCCTAGGCAGAGTTGATGGTGCTTTGCTCTGCCTGCCTAAGCTCAACATGAACTACAAATAGTTTTATTTTATTCAGCGCAACAGATTTTCTGGGTTTTCTAGCTCATTTACAGCTATGCAAGAGGGGGTGTGAAACCCTGATATTCCATTTGGGCAACATTTATAAAAACTTCCCCCTTCCTGACTTCGCAAAGTTATAAATAATTATACCAAAGGCGCAAAGCTTTGGAGAAACAAGCCACGTTTTATGAGGCCCAGAAACTGAGGGAATTAGGAATTTTTCCATTCCCTTGGATGAGTTTTGGTTTCAACACTAGAAATTCAGATTCATCTGAACAGGCTGAACAAATGGAAAAGTTACGAAGCCATGGGCAAGATGATACACTTCCCTCCACGGAGGCTACTGAAGGTGGCAGAGCGAAGAAGAAACGCGTGATCGGATCAGCCACCAATCTCTCCAGCAAAACCAGCACAAACCAAGCAAGAACAAGAAGAATCGGAGCAAATCCTTGTAAACCCTTTTCAAGGGGATAAATTCCTGGTGGGGGTGAAGGGGGAAAGTGGTGTCCGTGGCCGTAGCTCCCAGGGCAGCAAAAACAATGTGAAGAGCGCAGGGCTGAGGGGTGTGTGGGGTGTGGGAACCTGCCCCAGTGTACACGGACAAACAGGAAAAGCTCCTAGATCCAACATGTAGATCCAACACACAGCCTGCAAGGTTGTGGTTGTGGTTTTTTTCCCAAGGTCATGGGAGCAGTAAAGGGGAAAGAACTGAAGGCCTGGAAAATTCAGGAAGTGAAAGGAAACAGTCTGGATGTTTCTTAGATTTACAGTTAACAGAAGGTAGAGATATACTGCTGATACACTAAGATGGAATTAAAAATGAAACATTAAAGGCTCACTCTTGGTTATTTTCAATAATTAGAATTAATGAATTAAATTCCTAACCGTGCTGCATCTGCCTTTAAATTATAACAAGGATCATGACACAAGTTAAAGCCTTAAAACCTTATAGGATTTAAGGGCAGGGTACTCCTGGAGAGGGTACAGCAAAGGGCTACAAAGATGATCAGGGGACTAGAACAACAAGGAAGGGGTGAGGGACTTGGGTCTTTTTAGTCTGGAGAAGAGAAGACTGAGGGGGGATCTGATCAATGCTTGTAAATACTTAAAGGGTGGGTGTCAGGAGGATGGGGCTGGTCTTTTTTCAGTGGTGCCTGTGACAGGACAAGAGGTAACGGGCACAAACTTGAACATAGGAAGTTCCATCTAAACACGAGGAGGAACTTCCTTACTGTGAGGGTAGCAGAGCCCTGGAAGAGGCTGCCCAGAGAGGTGGTGGAGTCTCTTTCTCTGGAGACATTCAAAACTCACCTGGACACGATCCTGTGCAAGCTGCTCTGGGTGGACCTGCTCTGGCAGGGGGTTGGATTAGATGATCTCTAGAGATTCCTTCCAACCCCATATAATTCTGTGATTCTGTGAAAGCCCCCTGATTGTCAGCATGTGGTGGCTCTAAGAAGTATTGGAATCCACTTATTTTCCCCTGGAACCATTTGTTAGCATTTTAAAAGAGGTAAATTAGAATGCCATTTATTCATTAAAAAGGATGAGCTCTCAGGAGCCTGATACAAGCCTCAGGACCACCGATATGAAAGGGAGTTGTGTGCGCAAAGCAACTGTCATCTCCAAACAGACTTGAACCCAGGCCCAGAAATTATGAATAACTGGGCAGTCATACGTGCAAAGAAAGACTCTGACATTAGCAGACAGAAAGTGTTAAGGTGATGGAATAAAGGAAAGGGACATTGGAATAAAATGGGGCCATTTGGCAAGGAGAAAGGTTCTGTGGCATTGGGAGCTGGCTGCGCCGGGGGCGTCTCTCGGGCTTTGTAGGGAAAAAAAAAGCTAAAGCTGCAGGTTACAAATGGCTGCACTATGAGACAAGAAGCCATATGTTGCTGTTTCCACTCCCCCTGCAAAAGACATCCTCCCTAAATTCTTGATCAAGGAATGGGTTGTAAATCATAGAGGAGGCAGGATGCAAAATTCAGTAATTTCCATTAACTGACACTAGGCTAAAACCATAATTGGTAAAAAAAAAAAAAAAAGTGGTTTGGGGCAGTCTATTAGCTTCTGCTTCGCTGTTCATCATTCTCACAAGTTCGTAACAGAGTACAAGGCAGTAAGATACCCAGCTGTCTATTAATAATTGATTTAATGTAACACATGAAGTCTGTGTAATCCGTTTCCTTGTTCCTCCGTTTAATATAATCCATGAATCACGGTGACCAGTAAAGAGGCTGATTGACCACACAATGCTAAATCTTTTCCTAACTCCAGCTGCTGACTTGCACTTAAGAAAGCTAAATGTCTACTAAATACTTTGTGGTTTTAACAGGGATGCTGTGGAAAACGGAGGCAATTAGTCAGCAGAGTAAGATAATGTTCGCTTTTGGATAAGAGCTTGTAACTCTGCCTTCTGCTACTTCCAGTAGTTCAAAGTCTGCCCAACATTAGATACTTAAAAAACTGTTGACACAGATCTCTCTCTTTTTGGCCCAGTGTATTGCCTCTCCCAGACCTAAGGGAAGATTTAACTCGCAAGCAGAAGCTGCTTTTATGCTCAACATACTGCTATACATACGTCAGTCCCATGATATCTACCTACCCCACAATGACAAAAGATTTCCTATTTTCAGTACCTTTTCAAGGTGAGGAACTGCTACTCTTCTTCTTTTACTAATAGGGAAACAGGGCACAGAGAGTGGGTTAAGGACCTGGCTTTACTAGGGCTTTACATTGTATTATTTCAGGCACTTCTGCTTGTCAACATATGTGTGTTTTTCACCAATGCCAAGATTTTCACTCAGCGAGTGTCACTTCCTTTGTTAGCTCCAAATGTGCAGAGGTTGAAAGGGCATCTTCACTAGTGAAAAATCTCTCAAGAACTTTTATAAATCATTCAGATTTCTGGATGAAAATGTTTCCTTTCACACACTTCTTAGTGCCAAATACAGGCCCATCTGGAATCATTATTAATTCTGTTGAACTGTTTAATTCCAAGTGTTGTTTTTTTTTTTAAAAGAAAGACTTGATTCAGTATTTTATAACCATAATTGGAATAGTGCATTAAGACTCAACAGCTCATTTTTTTATTCCGGGAAATGGCAAGCAACACATCTTGTACTCAATCAGTTACATTAGTGGAGCAGTGCTGAAAAATCTTGTGTCGTGCCTTTACCCCCAAGTTTAATTCTTCTTATAAATTTATTTTCCATACACACAAAAACTAAAATACTCCTTAGGGGCATAAGAGAGCTTCTTAAACAGCTTGGAGGACTCTTTTGTGCCTGCTCCATTGAACACATTAGCCAGAGAATTAGAAGAATAGATGCCCTGCCACTGAAATGCCTGAGCAAAGTGCAAAGCATCCTCCTTCATACACAAACTCACTTCAAAATGGTTGCTTCTGGTTCATCATCAGGAATGAGCTATTAAATTCAGTTTGCAAGCAATGTCCCATTCACATTTCAAAAAATAAAAAGAAAAATCACACAAAACAAAAGTGGTTTTGTGTGAGTCTGCTTACCTAGTTTAATTTTGCATTAAACACTGCCTCTAGGATTTGTATGCACATGTCTGAGGGAGGGGAACTGAAATTTTTCTGTCGTTGATGCCAATGGCCCGATTCCCATTGACTCAAACTCAGGTCAGCTGGGAACTTCTCTTGCAAGACTTCTCCGTGTGCAAGCGATGCAGGAGACACTTAGGTTGTATGTTTGGCTCTTTGACCGTGACGTTGAAGAGCAGCCACACGTCTTCACACCTGCGTGGGGTGGCACAGCCCACCAGGTGCCATCAGGGTGTAGATGAAAGCACCAAAAGGTTGTCATCCCTAGAAACAGGTGATTAATGCTCAGCCACAGAGACCTGTAGGCATGGAACCGGTCAGGTTTTAGAGTGGTACAATCATAAATTCATAGCCAGACTGTCATGATACAAATTAGTCTCAGTGCTCACTTCTTTGGCAAAACTCCCATTCTTTGGATGCCTTTCTGGTGGAATTTACTGTGACATGAAAGATATCCAAAATATGGATAGAAGGAATAGTTTTCCAAGTGCAAAATTCACCACAAGTGTTTATCATAAAATAAACTGTAAGGGAGCTTGCATGTCTCTGGTCCATAATAGGGTCAGCTTTGAAGTGAGATGAGGTTAACTCAGGGCCTTATCCAGGTAGGTTTTGAATATATTCAAGCATAGAGAGTCTACAACCTCTCTGTGCTCCTGTTCTAGTGCTTGATCATCTTCACTGTGAAGCTCTTCTCTTTATATCTAATTGGGATTTATCTTGCTGCAGCTGGTGTTCACTGCGCCTTGCCCTTTTGCTGTGCACCCCCAAGAAGAGCTTGGCTCCATCTTCTCTAAAACCACTTAATAGGTAGTTACACAGAGCAATAAGATATCCCCTTAGCCATGTCTTCTTCGGGATGAACAACCAGCATTCTCAGCCTGTCCTTGTACACCACAGGATCCAGCCCCCTGAGCATCCTGGTGGCTGTTGCTGAACTTGCTTCAGTATAGAACCACAGAATCCTACAATGGTTTGAGCTGAAAGGGACCTTAAAGACCTTCTAGTTCCAACTCCCCTGCCATGGGCAGGGACACCTCCCACTAGACCCAGGTTGCTCAGAGCCCCATCCAACCTGGCCTTGAACACCTTCTAGGATGGGGCATCTATCACTTCTTTGGGCAACCTGTTCCAGTGTATCACCATCCTTACAATTTTAATGACGACATTAAATAGCATCAGAGCCAGCAGTGACCCCTGAGGAACACCACTAGTGTTCACCAGTGGCTAGTTCAACTTTGACCTGCTGTGTGCTCTTCCTTCAGCCCCGTGGTCCAGCCAATTTGCTATTCAATCTTGTCCTTCTCCTGATCAGTCCTCACGCCTCCAGCTCAGCACCCAGGATACTACTGGAGAGTGTCAAAAGCCTTGTTAAGGGTCAGGTAAACAACATCTGCCGCTCCCCATTGCCTGATGAGATACCCATTGCCCACTGGCACTGCCCGTTGGCATCATTGCCCTTAGTGTTGTCCACAGTGTTCCTCAGAGAGACCACATGAAAGGATCCTAATGAAACTGGTTTCCTGGTACAGATAATACAGCTATGAGGACTTCATTGAATAGCAACACCAAGAGACAATGGCAAAATAAATGGTGTTTGAAAATATTGCTGCGAAGCCATCATATCCATAGAGAAGGGTTTGATGTGTTAGGAATCAGCTTCCCTGGAATATTCCTCTAATTGTTATGGTTCTTTAGGTGTAGGGAAATAATTTTCTGGATTTGGATCACTACGTTAGTTAGTCTGACAAGCCCAAAATAAAGTAAATTTTCACACATCAATCATTAGCATATTTGCCTAAGAAACAGCGTGCAGAATTCATGCAAAATCAACAGCTTATTCAAGTAAATACATATTCATAATTATTCTATGTGAAATACTGCCTTCTGAGTTTATTCAGTGAATACTAACTACATTCCTAACACTTATACCAAAATAACAGTTCCCCTGTTACTATGGAGAGGGAGAGGAGAAAGTACTGTGCTTCAGCACTAATTGTAAAGTCTTTGGAGTACGAACAAGATAGTGTCATTCCCTCATATACAGTAATAATTATTTAACAGCCCAAAGTCTTACATTCAAGGTTTTAGAGAGAGAAACAGAAAGTTGCTGATGGTCTAGAGACCTACCGAAGGGTTGTTTTATGGGAGGGACATTTTCCATTGTTCAGAGACAATGAAGGGAAAGTGTAACTCTCAGCTGAAGCGAAACAAACACGAGAACAGGTCTGACATTAGCAAACACACTACATCTTAAACTGATTCTAGCTGGCTGGACACAACCGTTGCTATCACAGCCAATCCCTTTTGCATCTCCCGCAGCCCGGATAGCAAAGCCAAGTGAGGATACATATACTTAAAGGAATCAGTATGCACGTGTGTGCACGTACACACCTGCAGACACACACAACCATTTGATTCCTCATCTCCATAACCTGATTTGCCTGCAGCAAGCAATCGCTCCACTTCACCCCTCCAATGCATTGGAAAGGACAAGAATTACACGTTTTATTACCACGGGTGTAGAGAAACTAGACTGCAAGTCACATTGACCGGGGAGCCAGTAAGGCCAAGAACGCTCCTTGCAATATGGAGCCTGCAGGAGCAGCGATTGCCAAGCAGCCATTGCAGTGCTGCCAAGTGTCACCGCAGTGAGGAGGCACAGAGAGACTCTCTCAAATAAAGGACGGGGCATGCTGCATTTCACAGTGCAGCTAAAAATAATATTTTACACTTTAGCACCTTTTGGCCAAGGATTACTAAGCACTTTGTACAAACTAATGACGTTCGGGTTCCAAGCACCCGTATGTGGTAGTTTTCCATAGGGCAGAGGGGCTTTTTCATCCCTAAGAGCACGTCGCTCTCATTATCATGCAGTAGATTTTTTTTTTGTTTCTGTACACCAGACCTGGGTTCTTACAAGGAAGTGATTATACTTGTCTAAATGGAGATTCTGGTGACAAGATAATTTACAACGCTCTGTTGCATAATCATTGAGCCAAGGTCAGGGAAACCATTGATGTAGCAAAGTCAGGGCAGCTGTAAATAAACCACACATCACCAAAGGGTTCATTCTCAGTGGGAACAGACGGAGAAGAAAGAACAGACAAGAAAGAACCTCGCCATGGTAAAATCTTATTCCCCCCCTCTTTGACTCCACAGATCCTGTGGCTGGCTAATTAAAGAAGGAGGTGTAACTATCAATCTAATCTCACTTGTTCTCAAATTTGCCATAATTTCTACACTTGAGAGGCTTGGTGAAACGAAACAGCACTACTACAGTTTTCCATTCATCAGCAGGAAGCAGAACAACTCAGGGAATTGGGCTAAAAATAATGAAGAAGCGGGATCAGGTGCTGCGCACACGCATCTGTGTCTGTACACGGGCATTCAGGCACATGAGCATCCACTGGAGGCAGGAGGGGGAGATGAGCACCACCAGTAATTTTATCTCGCCGTATGAATGCTTGCAGATGTACTCACAGCATTACCTATTCAAGGCAAAAATGCCCAAGAAAACTGCCATCAAATGATGCTAGAGACAAAACCCGGCTTTTCAAACAAATATGGCCACCGGAATGATACCATCAGCAACGCTGCAGGAGCCACCCAGGAGCTGCTGGGGCAACCACAGCATGCAGGGTGCTCGGTGCGTGGCCCTGTCCCCAGCCCAGGGTGGGTGCAGAGCAGGGATGTCACCCTTCAGCAGGAAGCTCTGGTGTTACTTCACACGCACCCCCCATCGCTTTGCATTTGGGCAGCAACACTAAGAGTTTTTCAGAAAGAATTGGGGTGACTTTGGTACCTTTTCCACACAGGGACACCGGGAGCGAGGTGCAGGGCTGCTGGAGGGGGCTCTGCTCGGCACGGCATGGATGCAGCTGGTCCAGAACCTCCTTCAAAGGATGCACTGGTCAGACACACAGATATCCTGGATCGTCAGAGCTGTTCTTCAAAATCTGCTTGTGTGAGATCCCTGAAAGAAAGAGGACACGCCTGAGGGGCAGGCCTAGGGAAGACTGAACTAAATATGTAGTTCTTACCCGAGGAACCGGCTATCCAGCAAGAAGGATTTCTGAGAAAGATTCTTCACCATTACCACAAGGCAGCCAAAACATACAATTACTTGCCATGTTCCAGGAAAAGCCTGAACTATCTAGTTGGCAGCTCTTTGTAAAAGCGCATAAAGAAGGTGGTAACGGGCCAAATCCTCAAGCCAATGTGAATCAACTCCATTTGCTTGCCTCCACTGGAACACCCGCTCCTTATTTCAGTTAAGGAGCTAACACACAGCATCTTAATATGCATTTATGTTAATATTTGCACTTTGCAGGGCTAGGTAGATTGCACGGCTGGCACGTGTCAGACTAAATGGCTTCCAAAAGCCAAGGGACCTAACTGGAAGCCGCCATTCAGAGTGACTGGCTGACAACATGTGGAACCTCTCCGGAAAAAGCCTTCCGACCTCAAGCACCTCCTTGTGATTAATCTTTCACACAGACAATACACATTACTATTTCAAGGAGCTGAATTTTTAAGGACAGAATACATTAATGAACAGAAGAAAACATGAAGATATTAGCATTTTGTGGACCTGCTCTGGCAGGTGGGTTGGACTAAATGATCTCCAGAGATCCCTTTCAAGCCTATCATTCTGTGATTCTGTGATCTTCAAGCACTGTGAGACGCAGGGAAAGAACACATAGATGGAGTAGCCAGGTCCCTTTAGAGGCCATAGCTGTAGCCCCTCTCTGCAACATTGCCTCCTGGCAGCGAGACTGGGTCCAACCCCAGAATCTGGACTCGGTGCCAATCACTCCAGTGTTATTAAGACACAGGGCACCATGGCAGAATTCGAATCAATGCTTCTTTCCCACAGGTTGGAGTGGGCTGGGTAGCAAAGGCTGACATGGCCCAGTAATGATGAGGTTGTGGATCGTGCAAGCTTAGGAAATAATCTGGAATAAGGAATGTGTGCATTATTGCCTTTCACACTGAGTCTGATCTCGTACTGCTGTTAGATGATTCTGCCCCTCTACTCTGCTCTGGTGAGACCCCACCTGGAGTACTGCATTCAGCCCTGAAGTCCTCAGCATAGGAAGAACATGGACCTGTTGGAATGAGTCCATAGGAGGACCATGAAGATGCTCAGAGGGCTGGAGCACCTCTGCTATGAAAACAGGCTGAGAGAGCTGGGGTTGTTCAGCCTGGAGAAGAGAAGGCTCTGGGGAGACATTATAGCAGCCTTTCAGTATCTGAAGGGAGCTACAGGAGAGATGGGGAGGGACTCTTGATCAGGGAGTGGACGGATACGATGAGGGAGAACGGTTTTAAACTGAAAGAGGGAAGATTTAGATTAGGTATTAGGAAGAAATTCTTCCCTGTGAGGGTGGTGAGACACTGGAACAGGTTGCCCAGAGAAGCTGTGGCTGCCCCATCCCTGGAGGTGTTCAAGGCCAGGCTGGATGGGGCTTTGAGCAACCTGGTCTGGTGGGAGGTGTCCCTGCCCATAGCAGGGGGGCTGGAACCCAATGATCTTCAAGGTCCCTTCCAACCCAAACCATTCAACAATTCTATGATTCTATACAACTTAAACTACGAGTATCTGACAGAATTCAAGATCATTTCACAAAGACTTGTCATCCTCCTTCACCAGATCACTCTCTGTAAGACACGAGGGAGGGGGAGTTCAAATACATCATATCAGAACGAACATAAATGGTAATGATCATGCTTTTCCACAACACTTCCGCTCTAAGGAATCAGTTAATTAACCCTGAATCGAGCAGGCTTGCCACTCAGGAATACAGCAGTTGAATTGATACCAGCTTCCTGACCCCTGCCTCTCAAGGACAAGATTCAGTAACCCTAATTTATGTTAAACATTAGCTTACTCTGTGAGGAACCTCCAGAAATCAATAGGGATTTCACTGCACGAGTAAGAGTGACAGAATCTGATGCCAATTATAAACTCAGATTGGCCCTCAACTGGGTATTTCTGTCTGCTTTTTTCTTTTTTCTTCTGTCTTTTCATATTCCTCCTCCCCCATGTCTGCACCCAAGAAGATACAGAACCTTCCCTCTTATAGAAGACATTTGAATGGTTGCTTTTCCTCTTTAATCCAAAAAGTATGAATATTTCTTGTTACAGGAAGGTAATGTTTGACAAAACTTGGCAGATTTAAGTGTATTTCTAAACCTGGAACGAGCCCAGCCTTTTTGACAAAATGGAAGCAAAATTTTGTGGCTTTTAAATGTGAAGTGGTTTCTTTCTTTTTGAACAAAAAAGTGGAGCTGAAATCACTACAGAAAGCATTAAGAGAAGCAATCTGGGTTTAAAGAAAAGGAGATATAAGATCTGCATTTATTTTTTTTTTAACCAAAGCGTGTGGGGGAAGAGGTGGATAGAAACAAGGGGACGTATTTTCCATTTGCAGTTCCTTTTCCCAAATTTTCCCAGAAGCAGAACAGACTGCAGTCAGGAACTGAAAGCCTTAAAATACTGGTAAAGAGAAGAATACCCGTGTGATGCAAATGGGAGGTGTGAAAGAAAAACCCTTCAGCCTTTTATTTTGAGACAGCTCAAAGTTAAATTTCATCTCACCGTACCAGGAAACTGTGTCCCCTGAGAGCTGCAGCTTGGGTTTCTGTGTCTCCTCTCTGGTCCAGCCTCCCATGTTGGACTTGTCCTCTAAAATGCTGCTGCCACATGCCACGTACAGCAGGCTGGTGGCCACAGCCTGGCCAGAAAAGTACATGTTGTCACTAGAGCAGAAGTTGGGAACAGGGAAGCTGGAGGCTGATGAGGGCAGCTCCCCACTGGCCTCGCAGAGAAGGTGAGCTTCTGGGTGAGCTCAATGCACCCGAGGGCTTCCACATCTCCCGGTGAAAGAGCTGTCAGTGTTGTTAGAATTGTTCACACGGCAGAACATTGCATTTTTGATCAAAAACATTGTTTTAATGGGAAATTTAGAAGCAGGCCTATTGTTACTGAAAAGGAACAGTCCCAAAAAAACCCCTCACTGGGATCTCAGGAATGAAATCACGCAGAAATCATCCTTCCACTACTGACGTGCCGGCACAATAGATACCAATGTTTTCTGCTCCTGAATGACTATTGTTCACTCTGCTTTTTTCTTCAAAGCCGAGTGACAGATTGTGCTGGAATTAGAGGGGAGGCACCGCTACCTTGAAGCTGTGTAACTGTCTGTGACTTTGCAACAGCGACTAGTTTTGAGTCTCTATTTCTCCCCAGTTTAGTAGGTACTTTTCTGTTTGAATTAGATGCTTTGAGATTTTTTTGTGCTTGTTTTTCACATCAGACACTGTCTGACTGCCTGAGACTATTAGATACCTAGCAAGCTAAAAGAAAAAAAAAAAAAAGAGCTGTGTCTGGCTCTGGTGTTGTTTTCTGCTCATATCCTAAAGCCATGTCAGGTTGAAACAAGGTACACAGCATCTCTCCCATCCTCCTGCTTCGACAGTGTCCTGGTTTCCATGGAAAAGAAAACCTGCAGTATACGCTGAAAGGGAATTGCAGCGTGGTCAAATAGGTCCCTGATGTAGCTGCTGGGGAAAGCAGGTCTGCAGGCACCTGCCCTGCTGCAGAGACAGAGCTAGCAAGTCAGGAGCATCTTATTCTCTCTGTAGATGCAAACAAGAAGATTTATTGCTCAGTGTAGTATTGCCTCTGGGGCTGGCATTGGATTTCTCCCCAAACTGTTACTTCATTTCATGTTCCTTTCAAGCTCCTCTGCTGTGCAGAAAATTTTAGAAGGAAATGCCACTGGATTACACAGCTGCTGTCTGCCTGGGCTTTAAATGTGCCAATTTGCATCAGTCTGTAGGCAGTGCTGAGAACAGGCTGGAAGTGACTGCAGCCTTCCGATGTTACTAGTGGCATCTTACTTGCAAATCTGAAACAATCGAAGGGAAAAGGTGCAGAGAGCTAGAGACAGCCAGCTCTGAGCTACTAAAAATAATAAATCCTGCTTTTCTTCTGTGGAAAGCATGTGTGAAACACAGCACTCTTGAGGGATGCCCTACAAGACGTCAGCACGAAGCTACTGTAATTGATGGAAGAAAAATGAGGTTCACAAAGTGAAAATGTCCCAGTTTGTGTAACCGATTAGGCTGGGAATGAAAATTGTTGAGAACAAGCCCGTCACTAAACACACAAAGTAACAGTACCATGTACTATGAGAAAGCTGATTCCTGTCCTTGCTTTGCAGACATGCATAATTTGGACAAGAACCCAACTTCAGAAACGCTGGTTTAAAGTGAAGCTCTGAAGCTTTCTAGTCGCCTTTTAACAGCTAAGGAGGCATATCGTTATGGGAAGCACCACCGTGTAGCATCACTACAAAATCTTCTACTGTTACCTTTACAGTGTGCAGGCAGGTTTTAATCCCTTACAGAGACCTGCTGTCTTGCTGTTCAGTCTTTGGGTTATGCAAGGACTTTGTGCCTTGGCAGACTGGGAAGAAGAGGAGGCAACGTGAGCAGCCTGAAAATTGGCCGTCTGCCTCGACTCCTGTTAAATCACTTCTGCTGTTAAGGGGTGTCTCTTGGGAACCAGACAGAGATGTTGGGCTAGGATTCCTGCGTGAAGGAACTGCCTGGCATGTTGGCTGCACATCCTCATTTTGGGACTGGTATGTACGTGCGAATAAAGCGATTCAAATTTAGAATACCCTCAGACTTCTTTTATACCCATAAGGAAGGCATAAGCACCTGCTAGTGATGGAAAGAGCACACAGATGTTAGAAGTCAAGGCAAAAAAACTTCAATTTACTGCCATTTGCCCTTCTTTAAATGAGAGACTTTTAAAGGGTAGAGTACAGGGAAAATGCTGTATATACTCAGTGCTTCCTTAGAGGAAGGGGTCTTCCTTAAGACACGTACTTTGATGAACCAGGTTAATAAAACACAAGATTATTTAGTAACCACCATTCTAGAGGTGTCAACCTTTGCTGAATGGTAACTAACATTCTTTCAAGAGATTTCTAAGTATTTCTATTAACAACATCATGACTGCAATACCATCTACTCAGGAGTGCCTCTCTCCTCAAGGTTACAAGCTCCGTTTCAGTTGGCACATCTGAGGAGCTCAGTGTTCAGTATCACAGTCTGAGCCTATAGTGAAGCACTTAAAAGGCCTTAACTAGTAAATTAACAACCCTGTTTTCAAATGGGTGTGTGAGAGGAAGAAGAGTTAGCACTTAAAAAACTTAAGTAAAGATCATATAGAAATATTTATAGAAGCTAACTTGTACAGCTGCTACTATGATTATCTTGTGGGATTCATTAAGGCCCTGTTTGACATTCAAATAAGTCCTTGTTTCTTGTGGCAAGAAAGAAAGAGAGTGTGTACTTTAAAGAAATTACAAGATTTAGAAATGAAGATGAAAGATTCAGAACTACCTTGTAGTTACTTTCTGTTCCCTTTGTCCTCTTATAAACTGGAAATACTATATTAATAGGTACGGTGGCCTCTGATGTACTGCATAGAATGAAATGAGAGAGTTAATAGGGGAAGCACCAAATTAGACACCTGAAAGAAGACGATTAAAAGACGAATAAGAATATTATATCACTTTTCAGCATGGCATTATAGAGCCCAACCTCATCTTTTTTTCAGGTTTCATTAAGCAAGTGACTGGATAGGGCTGCTTCTTTCACAGACCTGCGCAGCCTATTAAAAAGGCAAGATACATTCAATCCTGTATTTGCATGCCAATAACATGCAAGGCCTAGAAATTATTCCACCAACAATGGAAGTTCCTACGGATTTGTATTTTACATCTCTCCTCCCTCAGAACTTTTCCGGGTAGCCCATCCTGTGGGTGGGACTGGGCAGAGTCCCACCCTGGCTGCTGAGCATCCTCATGGCTGCTCCACAGGCATCTCTGCAGCCAAGGCGTGGACGCTCCTCATGCCTACTTTAATAAACACAGAAGCAAAGGGGGTTTGTATCACATCATCTTCCCTTCTTTCTCCCTGACTCTCCCCTCAATCATCCCATGATAGCACAGAAGATCAGCTAGAAGTTTCAACTATAGCTTTAGGGGAACTGAAAACGTGTGTGCATTTTGCTCCTCATTTATCATTCAGCAACACTCAAATTTAAGGCGTGGGTCCTACTGATGCAGGATCAAAACTTGATGCACCTTGAGCAAATGCTTCCAAGTGTTAAAGAAGTCATTAGCCATTCAGTCTTATTCCTCCTGGACTCCCATTTGTCCCTGAATATCTACCAAACATATACAAGAGAGTTTCTTTCCATATGTGGGCTGTAGGAGGTAATACTCAAATACTATGATGATGAAGATAATCTAAAAATATGTAAAATCTGAATGGATTAGACTAAAATAGACACGGACGAGGATGTGATGGGGAGATGATACTTCTACTTGAAACTTTCACCTTCGTGTGGCAAGAACTGACATTTTTTTTCTCTCTTGGTACATTATAAATCCTGCCTTTTTCCCCAGGCAAAAAGATGTAGTATCGAGAACAGCGTAAGTAGGTGAAAAATATAAGAACTGGCAGATTGAAGGGTCGTGGAAGATGTTCTGGTTTTTTATCAGCTTATTACATGAATATTATATTTGGGTTTGTGTTGGTTGTATGCCTGGAAAAAATATATTTTACAAATTAAAAAAAAACAACCCAGAAAAAACAGCATATTGCAATATATCTTCACCTGTTATATATAGGCAAACTCATGTTAGGAATGGGTTCTCACATTCAGAGTGGTTTTTAAGAAGCTGATTTTGACCTTTAAAACCAACTTCAGTTGTATGGAAGTTTTGAAGCTACACACATTAAAGACTGAGATGCTCAGATATTGTAGTAACTGGACTGACTGGTACAACATATAGCTATCAGAAAGGAGTAGGGTTTTCCTCTTTCTTTTTAGTTCATACAGGTTGTATCACCTGGCATCTTGCTTTAAAATTTAGCTGGAAATAAAGCTCAGTCAAAATTCACTCGTATCAGAGTGAATGCCAAATGGTTTGGAAGATGGTTTTGTATCCTAGTGCCTCCGTTCTCTCAAACACTCCTTTCTAGAAAGAAGAGATTTTTAAGTTCATTAAGAACATTAGACAAGATTCCAGTTGGTCTGATTTTCTTTCACAAGACTTGATCTGTACCTCACAGTTTCTGGCACATCCCCCTAAACAAGCAATGTCACATCCCTGTTGCCATGCTGCACCTGTGGGGTGGAATAAGTAAAACCTTTCTGTTATACAGGGATGTTTCAGCCTGTGCCACTCACTTCCAGTTCTACCTACACACTTCTGCTTGATTTACCAAAAGCTGTTCCCTTAGATACCTGCTCAACCTCTATCTAAATTGGATCACTAGAAACAGAGTTCTTGGCATACGTACTAGAAAAAAGTGAAAGGAAGAGGCAGGAGAATGGAAGGAAAATGATCAGAGTAAAAGGCAAATAACTGTTCTGTACTGGTCAATCTCTTAAGAGCTTTCTCTTATCTTCCATTTTGTCACTATATCCCTCTCAAATATTTAACTACTCCAAAATTATTTTTTTCCTTGGTTATTTTTACAAGGGTTGTGCAGATTGATCTGGAGGATCTCCATTCTGGATGCTATTAAGCAAGTATTATCTGCTTGTTCTGACAGCTGGTCTATGACAAGAAATCAGCTGGTATCATTTCTCTGTCTCTCTCTTGGGTTCAGAAGGAAACATATCACCCAAAATATTCTCATTTCAAATTTCAGAATTTTTCTTTATGTCTGAAATTATCTCATGCTTCCTGGCCCTCTGAAAGAAAAATCCCAGGGTTGTTTTGAACATCTTTCATACATTCTACTCTTCAATAAAGATGAAATGTTTATGTCTTCAACTTTTATGTCTGGAACACATCTATATGTCAGGAGGGTGCAGTTACAGAGGTGCTACAGCAAGGAGGTTAAATGCCCACAGACGTGTTGTGTCATGAAGATCGATTTAGCTTTGTTAAGGCATTCGACGCTTCCTTTTCATGTGGGAATATTCCTAAAGGAGTATCTTGTACTTTGGGAACATCCTTATCTGCTATGTGATCTGAATTAATGCTCTTTTAATACCACATCCTCTAATTCGCCTTTTCATACTTTCTTCTGCTGAAAGAGTTTCCTTGAGAACCACAGTAAGTCATGTTTCTTTACTGCTTATCAAGGCCACTGTCTCTCTTGGAATCAAAATACCACAGTGACAATCTGCAACTCATTCCCTTTTAGATACACGTGGGCATCAATTTCCAAAGATGAAACCCCTTTCCCCATGAAATTATGTTTCCTAATCCCCTGCAATAACACCGGGAAATCACACACTGCCTGACAATGGCTTCTCTCCAGCTTTCAGCTACACTTTCCAATGACAGGGGCTTCAGAGCAGCCACACCTCCATGCACAGTCACACTCTTTCCCATCTCTAGCCAACCCACCCCATCGGGTCCTCCTTCACTTCAGGGTCACTCCCCTCCCAGGACATTTTTGGTACCTCAAGCTTCATCTTTGTCCATCGAGGAAGACCTCAAAGCAGCGGTGGGGTCAGGGTTCAGGTACTTCTCTGGAAAAACAAAAGAAAATTCTAATTGTAGCTTATGACTGACCGCGTTTTGTAAAGGAGAATGAACTATGCACGGGCTATCCAATAAACGAATGATTTAAAACAATTTGCAAGTCATATTGAATCCATGTTCTTTTAGGAGGTACTCTGAAGGCTTTTAGGGAGACATCTATAGAGGAGTTGTACCTACCAGGAAACAAAGCACTGGCTAAAAGACTACCAATGGAATCTAAGCAGCTCCATATGGGAGGGGATTTTCCTCTTTTTCTTGAAATGCAGAAATTTCAAAGTGCAAAGGGATTTCTAAAGCACAAGCAAAGACAACAGCAGTAGGATAGCCTAAATCACCACTGCAGGATTTCCAGACACCACCTATCGTGGACGTAGAAAAGAAAAGCGTTGCAGAGAAGTAAAAGAAATGCGTAAAAGTAAATGCTAGCCACATACAAATGCTAGTCCTAATTGCTAATCATACGTTATGATAATTAACCCACAGCAACACTAGAGAGGTTTATTAATCTGTAACCAATCTTGAGAATATGAGGAGGGCTGACCAAGTTGCCATGTAACAACCAGACCACACAATTATCCACCGTGCCTGAATGGGATACAACAAGAGGAGTATAAAATATCCTGAAGGATGCTGAGAGGTTTGAAAGGTGTTCACTGCTTGGTAGAATGGAAAGCAGCATAAACAAAAGGGCTGGTGATAAAGGTGAGACCCGAGATAGCTGGGAAGAAAGGCTGGTAGGGCTACGTTTCTCAATGATCCTTCTGATGCCATCTGAATACAAAAAATAAGCAAAGACAACCTGATTTCCTCAGACAAAATCCCTTAACTTCATGGCAATTTGCTCTAATGACACGAAATCTTGTTTTGGAACTGAGGTGGTTATAAGGGCAGAAACTGGATCCCTATTCAGGGAAATGCTTACAGTTCTCCAGAGGATGACAGGTAGTAATACAAATGGAACTTTTGCTCTTTAAACTTGACATCAATAACACCAAACTATTCCCCTTTCCACACTCTATTACAACTAGATGGTTTTGTTATTAATAGTAACAATTACTGGTAGTGGAGCAGCACCTGGAGATCTTACCTGAGATCAGCCCTATTGTGCTCCCTACTTTGCAAACACCTAATAAGCTGGAGTTTGCAGCCTCACCCTGCCCAGGAGCTCAACTCTAAAAAGACAAAGCAATCAAAAGATAGGAGACCAGAGCGTGGAGAGACCGGAAGGGAATCAGCCAAAGGTCACCTCTCAACATCAGAAGGACAAGCAAAACAAGGTGCTGGGCTGGATGGTGGCCAGTGCCAGCAACAGCCTCTCAAGCCCTGTTTGATTCACACTGGTACCTTGGTGATGCTTTCCCGAAGACCTGACTCCGATGAGGCTGGCTCTTTCAAAGCAAAACTTACAAAAAATCACCAGATTTCTTGCCCATACTTTCCTTCTGCAATGCAGATGTTTATCAGCCTCTAATATGTAGCACAGGTTAGCTCAAAAACCTGATTGACTGAATTTTTATGCTGGTACCTGAGCAATTTAAGCCCATGCTACAGTCAACCAGAATGCTTTCACAGAATCATAGAATGGTTTGGGTTGGAAGGGACCTTAAAGATCATCCAGTTCCAACCCCCCTGCCATGGGCAGGGACACCTCCCACCAGACCAGGTTGCTCAAAGCCCCATCCAGCCTGGCCTTGAACACCTGCAGGGATGGGGCAGCCACAGCTTCTCTGGGCAACCTGTTCCAGTGCCTCACCACCCCCACAGGAAAGAGTTTCTTCCAAATATCTAATCTAAATCTCCGCTCTTTCAGTTTAAAACCGTGAGCCCTCATCCTATCACTCCACTCCCTGATCAAGAGTCCCTCCCCATCTCTCCTGTATCTCCCTTTAGGTACTGGAAGGGGCTCTAAGGTCCCCCTGGAGCCTTCTCTTCTCCAGGCTGAAAAACCCCAACTCTCTCAGCCTGTCCTCAGCTTCCTTTTTTTTTCCTGGTCTCTTTTTGATCCATGCATCCTCAGTTCTCTCCTGTTATAGCTAGATATTTGCCACAGGCAAACAACTGTTTGTCTCCTCAGCTCCAGCTGAAGGCAACGAATGTCCAGTGAGAAATACAAAAGCACATTTGATGAGAGGAACTACAGGCTGAACGTCAAGCCTTTCATCCAGAGGGATGGGAAAGCACCGTCCAAGAGTGATGAAAAGCTCCACGTGGCTGGAGGAGGCTGGGAGATGGCAGCCAGGCTGGCAACCAGCATACCCTTGCTGCAGAGGTATGGGGAGGTGGAATATTTCCATCAAGGATACAAATGCAAATCCTTGTGGCTATCAAGAGTCATAAAATCTGTAATAGTGAATCAGGGGAGCACAAACAGGTTTTGTGCCTTTTTTTTAATCTCTTGAGAGAATTTCAGATGTTTCTTGCCTATCAAATACATGGACATACACTTGAACACTCTGGGATAAGTTAAAATAGATATGCTTCAGAAAATCTAAATGTTACGGTATTATTAATTCCACACACCCCCAAAATTGGAAAAATTGTGACATTTTAAGAGGAATAAATCCTTTCTAGTTGGGTCTTTTTGGGCACACCGCACTCATTTTTTCCAACTTCTCAATTGCAGATACCAGAACTTACTTTTTTGGTTGTTTTTTTTTTTTTCTAGAAAGTGGTATTTTAACATTAAATCATTGTTGAAGTGGGAAGCTTAGTAAAAACACNGGGATAAGTTAAAATAGATATGCTTCAGAAAATCTAAATGTTACGGTATTATTAATTCCACACACCCCCAAAATTGGAAAAATTGTGACATTTTAAGAGGAATAAATCCTTTCTAGTTGGGTCCTTTTGGGCACACTGCACTCATTTTTTCCAACTTCTCAATTGCAGATACCAGAACTTACTTTTTTGTTTGTTTTTTTTTTTTCTAGAAAGTGGTATTTTAACATTAAATCATTGTTGAAGTGGGAAGCTTAGTAAAAACACCAAGACGATGTTTAATAAAAACACTGATACTGAAACAAATGCCAACGTTGGTGATGCAAAAAACCACTAAGCCATTTCATCTGACTATAAACAGCCTGAGAAACAAAGGCCTCTGAATTGCTAACAAGTTAAATTGCAAATTGTAGCTTTTGCTATTAAATATACTATACCACAAGAAACTTTATCACAAACGATTAGAGCTGGCATTAATTTGTGCTTGGCTTCCACTGCATAAAGCCCAAGTGCACCCCTGAGAGGGGAAATCTTTGTGCCTGTGGAAAATAACCGCGAACTTCGCCCCGTGGTGAGTTTGCAAGAGGCTGACACAGGAAAAAAAAAAAAAAAAAGAAAAAAAAAAAAAGAAGTGAGTGGAAAGGATCTGACTGGAAACACAATAGCAGACTTAAAAGGCTCTGATAAATGAAAAGTCATTCCAAGATTAGGGTCTCATTCAAAAAAATAACAAAGACATTTTCTGGTATGTGGCTGAAAATAGATTCCATATGAAAACGCTTAGTAGAGCTTATCAATGTTTTTAATTCTCAGCACTCTTTGAATAAATGCAGCGTTTTTAAAAACTAAAATGGCATTTCTAAGACTTCCTGAAATGTAGACGCAGAAGCTACACAATTGTTTTCATTTTTCAAACCTATACTGCAGTTTTAAAGATTTTCATGTTGCAATTCCTTCACACTTTTCTTCCTTCCATCTGCCTGATCTTGTCCTCACTTCTCGTAAAAATACTACAAGTGAGGAAAAAGAAAACAACTTTCCTTGCCTCAAAACTGAACTTAGAGACAGTTGATTCAAATGTTCCAGAAGATTTGTGGAAAATTTAGAGAAAGCACTAAGAAATGTTTACATCTCTAGTATTCAATGAATCTTTAAATCTCTCTCTTATCAGGACATATCCCAGATTTTGAACTCTGGAAAGGACTATTGCAGACAGAATTTGTTTTCCTTTTCTACAAAAAACCCCCCCCGATGTAATGAATATGAAATGCAAATTTGAAAAGACAAAGCAAATGAAAGAAAACTTCAAGTTTTCTCAGGCTAACATCTACTCATAGTACAGCATATACAAAGAAATATAATAAAAGCAGATGTTTAACAGTAAGAGCACACCTGGGAAAAAAAAAAAAAACTATGATTGTGTTGATACATTAGATATTAAAGCCTTGCAGCACAAGGTTAACCTGCTTGTAAGTACAGGCTTAGTGCTAACATGTTTCTTACAGAGTACATTAACCTGGGAGCAGAGATGGTCATAAAAGGCACAGAGGCAATCTCTCATTTCAGGAATATCAGCCAAAAAAATAACACCCAGGCTCCCTAGAGCCATTTTACTCTAAAAACCCACTCCAGTCCAAACAGGCGAGAGATGTTGCTGTCTAGCTTTATAACTCCCCTAGTTTCCTTCCAAAATAAACTCCGGCTGAAAACTTAAGAGCCTCGGCCACTCACACCCTAGGAACAGGAATGCAGAAGACCATGTAGGAGAGCACCACCTAGTGACTAATACCACAATAATATCACCCGTGAAAACCACAAGAGCAAGAAAAACAAACTCGAAACTTTTAATAGCTGTGTGCCATGTCCAGTTTATTTTTATATTTTCTTGTCTCGTTGTCCTTGGAGAGGTCTCGTTTTGACCAAACGTTGTTATAAGTCAAGAGGCAATTTAGTTTAAATTCAAAACATTGGGTTTTGGTAAAACATACCCTTTGTGTTTTAAAACAGGCAGGTCTTCTATTAGAATTTGCACTTTAAACACTGTAAATATGTAGCATAGGAATCTGGGAATCCAAACCACCAAAAACTCAATTCTGCAATCATGACTCAAGTGAATAATCATGAGACATCTGTGGGACTAATTCCAGGAATGGGAAAAGCAGCATATGTCTCCGAAAGTGCTTAGAACAGTACAATTCTGCCAAATTTACCATGAATCTCCTATCTGCTGGTTGAAGCTGCAGCTTCTGGAGTCAAGTGCCTCCGTGTGAATCTGAATTTTAATCTAAAAAGAAAAATTAATTTCTATCTCTGAAGTTCAGAAAAAAAAAAAAGCTTGGGGAAGTGTGAGACACATGAACTCCCCAACTAGGGATCACCATGAGTAATAAAGTAGCATATTTTAAAGTCTGTTGAATGCCACTGAGAGCGTGGGCAATGCTGTCTGGAGATGACAAGACTGAGCAAATCCTCTGAATCTCACTCTTGGGTGCGGTGGCTCAGGAAATCAGCCTTTCAGGACAGACCATCGCTCCCAAACTCTACAGGCTTGCTCTTCTGCTGCTATTCCTCAACAACTCCATGCAAGAGGCTGGAAAACAATTCTGCATTGCTTTTGGGGAGAAAAGGGGGAGAAGAGGAGATACTGACAAATCCTATTTGTTTTCACAGATCAAATGTGGCAACTGTGGGCAATTATAGCTGTGTTAACTCGTACAACTCCTAACTACGATGCATCTTCTTCGGCAGAAGAGTAGCCTTAATACGTAGACAGCTGCCAAGATCACCATGTACTGTATTACTCCTCTTTGTGCTTCTACTAAAAATACAGACTAACAAACAAATCTAATTACGTGGCTTGTATCTTCCCATTTCCACAATGATCCCAGGTTTTCTGGGACAGCAGAACGAATCAACCTGAAGCAGTAAATGTTTCCTTTTCATTGTCTGGAGTCTGGCAGGTCATATGGTTGTAATATGCTCTAGGAAACTTATTTTACTGTGTTTCTGTTGATGTTTTCACCATTATGTGAAATTTTTGATGCTGTTCATGCCAGTTTGTATCCTTCAGCTGGAAGTCAGTGTAGCATCTAGACCACATCTTCAAGCAAAGGACTTCTGCAAGCTGACGCCCACGGTGGCTCTGTTTGGAGCTTTCCTCTTGTAGGGGAGCAGGCAGGTCTTGCTTCTGAAAGCATCTTTCTTCACTGCACTTTCCATCTGCACTCTCTTTTGTTTACCATTAAGGTCAAGTCTGTGTGTTTTTCCCACTCTGCCTGTTGCATTAGCGGCAGTCTGAGAGTGAGACTTTCTCTGGATGGGAAATGTTCGGTGAATTTTTAAATACCATTATTGATTTCACATTAATTTTCTTTATGAACCAGGAAAAGCTCTTATGTGGAGCTGTAACAGCCAAGAAATATTTTACAAGTTGTTTAAAATCTACTGCCTGGAAACAGTCTGATCGATTGGCTAAATTATTTTCCTTATTTTTAAGTAGATTCTTTAAACATACCTTATCTTCACTGATTAGTATTATCCATCCTGAAGTATATAGCACAAAAGTGATCACAGATTATTTGCGGCAGAAGTGACCACTTCTTGGACTTCTGCTATAAGAGGTATGGATATTTTGCCCAAAGCTGGGTTTGTTTTTTTTTTTTTCCTTTCCTTCAATGGCACATGATCAGAACGTAATGATTTTGCCTCTGCACCAGCCAACACCACTTCTGTGGCTTCTGCTTTGGGGCATCGAACCTGTAAAAGGGCAGATTCTTTCACATAAACTAACTTCTTGCCTGTTGCATCAGTTTTTTTCACATCCCACGAGTCTCCTTTTGGATAGGGATTATTGGCTGCTCTTTAGTGAATAACTTTTTTAGTCATTCTTTGGCCTCAGAAAATGACCTTTGAAATGTTTTATGCAAGAGTATTCATTATGAACAATTAATGTACTGAAGACGTCACCACCACAAGAAAGCATTATATAAAATATGAGTAAATTTATGTTCATGCATCATTCAAACTTCCTGCACTTTTCATTCTTCTAAAAATGTATGTTTTACATTGTAGTACCATAACTTACACGAATATGATGACCTGAATGGAATAATGTCAAAACCGCCTTACTGTGAATTTCAGAAAAGGAAAGCAATCAATTAAGAGTTTTCTTTTCTCTACCACTATTTTTAGGTAAGACAAATGGCAGCTTGATATTAATTCAAAGTACTTACCCTGGAACATCTCTTTTACATGTTTTTTAAGTCAGAAGCCAAAAAAATAAATAAATATGGTTTTAGAGGAAGCTACAGTCTACACAGAGTATTCATGTAAAGTGAGACAAGTCTTTTGTATCAATTGGGGAGTGAAAGGGTTACTTGTACACACTGATCCTGACAGTAAGTTTTAACATGTAGAATGATCTGAACTTAAACCCCTTAAACTTTTCCCCCTGACACATGGAAGGTTCTCAGATTGTTTCACTTCATTTAGTAAGGTTTAAGCCTTAAAAATGATGTGTGCTTCACATGGCAGTCCAAATGCTCTAGGAAGTATTTTAAAGCTACTGCCAGCTAATTGGCCAAACACAGGAGGAGCAGATTCTAATCTAATTTACAGTAACGTGAAGAAACAGCATCGGTCACTTCAGTTGGGAGATTACAGCACAGGCCACCCTACACGACTGGCTGCCGTCACAGGGAACACATACCTCTCTCCTCGTGTCACAGCACCACACCTAGGAGAAGACGAGCCAAGAAGTTCAATGGCTGATTCCTCCTTGGTGAGAACAAAGTCCCCCAAAACCCAGAAGAACCTTCTCTGGTTTCCAACCGTCGCTCTGCCAGGCCATAATACCAAGTGCCACCTTTTTATGGGGAGAGGTACAAGGCGGCTCATGTTCATGACAGAAAGGTTAATTGACTGGGCTTTGTTAGTTTTTTGGCTGACAGATAATTGCTAAGTTTAATACTGAATTAACAGTAGTATGAATTTTAGACAAAAGTCATTAGATTGCAGACAGATTAGGGGTAAGTACAATGCCAGTTGTATCTCTCATATGCTACAATAAGGGAAATACACAGACCTTATTGCAACAGTAAGTATTTCAATTCAATTATATTTGGCAGGTCAATTAGAATTGCTCCCTAACTATAATACAAATATTTTCTCTTTGAGTGTGCTATAGTAATGGATATTTCCCCCCCCTTTATCTCACAATATGAATGATGAACAGGATGATTGCAATTAAAACCAACGCCAAACATTCCACTCCCCAACCTTCATCTTTTTATGTTCCTTCACTGACTACTCTTCCACACCTCCAAAAAATTTGACTCATAAATCAGACTGCTACTTTCTTTTTCCCACACCTCACAGGCCGAGTACAGAAACATTACATATACACAGTCCAACACTGTGTCTTGCAACAGAACATGGTTAGCTGTCAAGATGCTCATGCAGGCTGTGGAAACTCCATGAGTGTGATAGCCGGACCTCCCCTATCCACCCAAACATCTTCAGAGCTATGCAAAATCCCAGCACTGCCCAACATTGTCTTCTGCAACTAACGTCATGTTGGAACACAGCTCATAT
>JAHREE010000352.1:133750-163295 GCA_033628505.1 Tringa tobata | reverse complement strand
GTCCCTTCCAACCCAAACCATTCTATGATTCTGTAAGGGTTATTCTAGCTATAGTCCTTCCTCTGTTCCAGAGAATTCTTTGGTTCCTAGCTCCCAAACACAGCCTAGAGAAACAAGCATTCCTGGGAATGAGGTTGGGAAGCAAAAGCTTAGGTTTTGTCCTACTGTGAATTGCCTTTACAAGGCAAAATTAACAACTGTACTTGGAATCATTACACTTGTTTTAAATAACCACTGTCCAGACCAGCAGAAGAGCTGAATTTGCAATCTCATGGTCATCATGCTGTGTGCATGCTTTTATACCGAAGGACTGGTTAGCATGAATAGGTCGTGTTACAGTAACTATTTCCTTTTGGTAATCCCAGTTTGTAGTGTTTGGAAACAGCCTGTTTGCCTTAAGGGCTCTGATTTGTGGCTTCTCTTTTGTTGCTTGTTTGCAGCTTGTACATCTAGAAGCAAAGTTCTGAGGGTTTAGTCTCTTGCTTTCTGAATAGGGGGTGAGTTATAGCTCTACAGCCGGTCTAGATTTCAAGCTATCTTTGTATTTGGACAGGTTATTGTAGGATGACAGGTTACCATATGTCAGCTGATCTGTGGTATCTGATGCACAGTAATTGTTCCTGTGTATGCTCTTAGCCTGTGGCAAATGGAAGGTAATTTGAGTTAGCTTGACCCTCTTTCATTATGCTCTTTCAAGGCACTCCCTTTTCCATGTGGATTGCTAGACCTGCTGGAGTGCCTTGGCTAAAACAATAATGCAGTTTCTGTCCCCAAGCTAGTTTGGGTGTATCTATAAAACGCTAAGGTGAGGACTTCGCCACAGTTTCCTGTATTGTTGCTGTTTTGAGACCATACCTTGCTGAAGGAGTGGATACCACAAAGATGCCACCCTGAAAATCAGACAGACCTTGTAATTACCAGGTGTGTTTTTCTTTAGCAAAACTTACGAAAGCCTTATCAGTACATTTTAAAACACTACAACTAAGTAATTTATTTCATAGTATTTTGGTACACTACTTTCTAGCTTTTAAAGAAGGAGGTTTTACTTCAAGATCTTTCAGAAGATGCTTGGTAATTTAAATCATTCTAACACTGCAGTAATGCTTTTGGATGTTGTGACTCGAAGCCCACTGAAATCCCAGCTCACTGAAAGATTCCCATTGACCACAAAAGGCACTTGAATTTGATCTGAAATGACATGAAAGGTAAAACAATTGATTTTCTTTTTAGTGCTTAGTTCTTATTTGAAATTTGATTTTTTGCAACGGTAAATACATAGCTATCCAGTCTGGTTCATCAATAACTATTAAACATCTAAAATATTATTTAAATGCTTATGGAAAAATACTTTCCAGTAGTCATATATAGCCACTCTGTCTTGCTGCCTTACTGAATTTCTAAGGCTCCCAAAGAAAAACTCAGAACTGCCTCTTGAATCTATCTCCATTTCCCCTTTTCCCACAGATGAGTCTGTTTAGTTAATTACTGCACGACTAATCCTTTGTGTCTATGACAAATAAATAAAGCTTCCTCCACATTTTTCATTCTTATTTGGCCAATGAGAGTTTTTTAGGACGTATTGGGTGAAATTTATGGTTCCCAAGCTTCTTGTACTTGAGAAAGTGAGTGGAAAAGTGTGATTTTTTTTTTTTTTTTTTTTTTCCCTCTTTACTTGGAATTCAGTCCTCTTAAGACCTAGGCCTTGGTGCAGACTTACTCTAGTCCTCTGAGAAATAGTTGTGCAAGTTTTTCAACATACCTTTAGAGAAGACTTTAAGCTGCAGAATCATAGGAAAATTTCAGATTTTAATCATTTTTCTAAGAGCTGAGGACAAAATGGATGTGTGTTCTTTGTTGTTGTTTTTTTTTTTTTCTAAATAAGCCCTTCCTGACTATTGGGAAAGCAAGAGACCAGAAAGATGACCCAAATGCTGTTGGGTCATCAATTTAAATTGTATGTAGTAGCTGTTCAAATTAGTGTTTGCTATTTCCTTAAGTTGTTGCTGTCTTGAAGAAGGAAGGACAACAACTTTATTTAGATGGTTGTTATAGTAGTCTCTGGCAAGATGTGACACTTCATGTTTCTTTGAAGGTGGTGAGATCTCTGACCACCTTTTTTTGGCAGAAAGATTCTGCTCCTTCATTTTCTTCAACACTCATTGAAGATGTGTTATTCAAAATAAACCAGAGTTTACCCTGGAATTTCACTTGCTCTGTATTGACTGCAACTGCCTAAGTCAAGGTCATGGATCAGGCCAGGGGATAACTGAGCTCCATCCTTTATGTTGCAAGACTGAAGGTCTAGGGTGGTTTCAGTCTATGAAAATAAATAGTGGGCTTTCCATCACAGAAAAAAACATTTTATTCAGATGCATTTGGAGCTTCCTGTCTGGCTCCATTCTCAACTCTCTGCAAAACTATATAGTAATTGAGCCTCTAAGGCATACGCCTCAGATCATTGTTGAGACAGCCTCCTTCAACACCAGTTGTGCAGTCGTTTGGCTGGCCAGGCATCTGGTGGGAAGGCAGGAGATAAACGCTTTGGGCTACTATTGCTCTCTGGATGATTAGAAGAAGAATAGGTGTGACTGTGATAATGAGTAGTATCTGAATGACTTCAGGTGGCCTTGGAGTTTAGGCCCTCTCATATCTTGCCCCATTTCTTGGCATCAGCTGCTCATTGACCAGCAGCTTGTGATCAGTAATCTGCTGATAAAGTTGATCAGTATTTATGCTTACCATTGACAAATTTTACCTGAATTTAAAAGGTTTAAGTAACTGAAAAAGGCATACCCAAGTAGGGTCAGTGGGTGTCTAACGAAGCTCTGTTCTGAAGATAAAATTGTCACAGTGTATGTCGGTGTGATGGGATGCTGGATTTCCCATTTTGTCTAACACTTGAACATCTGAGCTTGTTAACTATTAAAAGTGTTAATAGGAAATAATGTTTTCTGACAGCTCTGTCTGATCTAAACCTATTTTTTAAATGCCGAAAGGAGGTGAAATGACTCTGATTCTCAGTTATAGACAAAATAACCTTAATACGTAATTTTAAAAGAAAATATATTGGTTGTGATAATGTTGAAATAAGCAATTTAGCTTTTTAGGGGCTTCCTGCTTTAGAATAGCTATTAGCTATAGTTTTCATAATTGGCCTGGAAATAAAAAGTTAGTATAAAGGAAGTCTTAACTTATTTGTAAAAATGTCAATAATGTGGTAAAAAGAAGAACGGAAAATTAATTCTAAACAATATTTTATTCAACACTTTCAGTATTGGTATTCTGGTAGTCTGGTTTAAGGTCAGTTTTCGCATACAATTACTGAATTTTTCAGCCTGTGTTTTTATGGGTAATTTTTTAAAGAAGCTGAAAATTTGGGTATGCGCTGTCTTGTGGGTTACTTTTATGCTGGTTAATACAGTGGAAGTTAAAAATAGGTTGTGTATGAAAAAAAAAATCATGATTTTTTAACTTTTCTATTTGAAAGGTCTACCAAGCCATACATGCCATCCACTGATGCTGTAAGAGTGGATTCGTGACCGTGTTCTTGGGTAAATTCCCACAGATTGCATAGCTGCTTTCATTTATTTCAGTCACCTTAACAACTGAGATCACAAAGACCATTGCTGCCATTGTATTTTTTGTTGTTTGTGTAAGATTTAAAAATGTTACACAATTGTATGAAATCAAGAACAGTAGCAGAAACATTGAGTGTGCTGAAATCCTAGTGAGTTGGGTGTAGTGATTTCTAGGGTAAATATACTAAATATTCTTTGGGTGCCACCAAAGTGTTTCTTCCTTAGTGGCAAGGCTGGACCTCCAGCATTTCTCTGGACCTCTTGGCAAACAGAGTCTGTTGAGGGGAAGGCAGGAATTTTCAACTGTTTCTGCCACTTGAGTGGTGGAAGTAATTACCACTTTCATAATGAGCAAGTTTTAAATAGTAAGAAAAACCGAAGAAGTGGTCTGTTTTAGTGTCTTGGTGATGTTTTGATGCAGATGTAGTCACTAAAATTATGTGTGTGTACTGTGTTAAACATTCACTGTGATTTTTCTTAATACTTGTTTGTAGGGTCCTGTTTGCAGAAAGGTTATATTTTTCAGTAACATAAATACTGTATTTGGATTATGGTGTCTGGGGGGAACTGCTTGAGTCTAGTTAATTTTTCTTTTGTAAGATTTCTGGGACATATGTTTTGTCTTTGCCCAAAATTCTTTAGTACTGCAGAAGTGGCCAAATACCGTGTAGATAATGAATTTTAATTCCTCTAGTTTGTGAAATCAAAATCCGGTTTGAGAAAGGGGCAAAGAGGGATAGATCAGAATAGCAAGAATTGGGAACTTGGTACCCACGAGTCCTGTTTGTCTTGGTTTTGTAGATCAGGTTAAAAAAAAAATAACCTGCTCCTTTATGAATACAGATAAGGGATTAGTTTCCTCTCAAGGCATGCCTCAGCTATTCTTCATGTATATAGAGACAAAATTCTTAAATATTTATTTCTCCAAACCTAGCTAGCAAAGTCTCCCCACCTAGATAACATTTCTGTTAGAGTTTCTGTAAAAAAACTTAAATAAGAAATTACTCTTTTTAGTGAGCTATTTTCTTTTAAGACTAGACTCATATGTATGCGTGCATATTGAACTTTTTTTCTTTAAAGTGAGAGGAGTAATTCAGTGGTTCTTTGTTTCTTCTTTCAGTATTTCTAGTAACGGTAACGCAGTGGGTGGGGTGAGGCTTAGGAGCAGTTTCTAGTCTAGAAGTTTCCTGACTTACTGATCTCTTCACAGAAATCCTTATTTTTGTATGTGCTAAGAGTTTACTTGGGAAAGAGCTGTTCAAGCTTTCAGTGATGTAAAAAGATATTAATCAGTGCGTTCAATTTAAGCCTTCCCTTCTGCCCGAAGGTCTTGTGGTGGGACAGTAAATGTGGGGAAATGTCTCTTATCCCATCATTTCTTACAGTGATTTTAGCGATGGCCTAGAGTAATTTCAGGTACTGTCGAAGAATCCCCTTTGTTTTACTAATTTGGCTATTTGTCTTGCAGTACTCTTGCATCTTGGAGGCTTTCAGTGGAGTCTGTAGCTGTCCTCCTGGCACACCTGGGATGTAGCAAAGTACCCGAAATACCATTGTTCTGAATTCAGTGATGGGAAATGAAAGTGTAAAGAAACAACGTTAACTTGCCCAAAGTCACCAGGGAAGTCTATAGGCACGGTTTCACCGTTGGTTTAAGCAGTGTAATTGCAGATGGCCACCAAAAGGGATTTTCTCAGTGGTGCTTTGCCTCTTCCTTCCTTCGTTGCCTTCAGTGACAGTGCACCTCTGCAACCTCTGGCCGCTGCGTGAAGGAGCTGGTGGAAAAAGACCTGTATTCTCCTTTCTGGCAGTAATATACTCTTAAGTTGCTTTAACTTTATCATGGAGACACATTTGTAGTAAAGCACAGAATTGAGCGTGATGTTCTTGGGTACCTGTGGTCGGTAGCCTGGTTTTGAATGATACAATCCCTGGCTTCTTTCTGGCCTTCCTTTAGTGCTCAGCTTGTCCCAGGGTAAAAATTGGCTGGTCGAAACTGGGAGTTCTTGCTCTCTGTTCTCATTTGTCAGGTGTTCCCAGATGATCTCTATTCAAGGCAAGGATCCCCAAACGGCTCAAAACATGGTTGCAGTGGCACTTTAATCTTTGAGGGCAGTGTATTAAGGTAAACGGGAATTGCAGTTGGCTGGCTTAATTATGCTGGGCTGAAAACTGGAGCTGCTCTTGAATTGCCATGTGAGCTGTTCGGCCATCTGTCATTGGGGCAACAACTTATTTGAAGGGGCAGCTGGCAGGGTTGAAGCTTGCTTCAGCTGGCAGACTTTTTCTTTTTTTTTTAAATAATTTGCCACTGTGTGTCAGTCAGAGCCCTTATTTGTGGGTAAGGAAGAGAGTAGGGGTTGCCTTAATTGTTTGTGCAATTAACTTAATAAATAAATAAAAAATTCATGAGGAACAGTGGGCATTTCTGTGAGAATACGTTGATGTAACTTGCATTTCTGTGTCCTTACAGGTTATTTCTTGCAGTTTTGTGATACGACACTAATGTGACAGTTGTGAAGCCATAGGTGTGCCCGTGGGTGCACTGAACCATACACACAGCACAAGAAAATTATACATTCTTTTTAAAATGTGGTGTTACATTGCGAAAGCACAAATACCCAAGGAAATACTTCGAGAGGCAACCTATAGAAAGCATCATGTGGAAGATTCAAACATTTAGATTTTGCACTGGTTATTTAGAAGCTTTATTTTTTTTAGGTAAGGACGTGGGAACTCGTAATCGTATTGATCATGTGGACACATTGCTGTGAGCAGAGAGAGGGGAAAAAAAGTCCCACTAATAAGATCATTTTATCTGAGGAAGGCTATGTGGGCTTATGAAAGGTAATTGTTGGAAAAATAAGTAGTTGGAGAAAACATTGCAGTTGGCAGTCAAACAATATATGGCTTTTAATTTGAAATGCTTTGAATATTTTTATTGGAAGAGGGGGTGTTGTTCCCTCTCCTTTTGTTTGTTTTTGTTTCGTTGGCTTTTTTGGTTTTGTTGTGTGGGGTTTTTTTTTTGTTTGGTGTTTTTGTTTGGTGTGTTTTTTTTCCTTCCAGACCAGGAAGGAGTTGATAGTTTACTGGTTTTGGGAGGTCTCGGGGAGCCCAGGATAACATTTTATATTGGCTCTTGCATAAGGTGAACTATTACTTGTTCATCCCACGCAGCCAGATGATATGCTGGGAGTAGAAGGCAGGAAACAGTGTAACTTTAATTAATACTGGAGTCTTAGTCCTCAGTCACAGTCTTGACTGGTGCAGATGATATTCTGCTCTAATTTAAAACCAGCTGCTGGTTTTAAGCCCTAAAAGGACCTTTATAAAGGTGAAGGTAAGTGGCAGATGTGTGCTCTGTCTACTTCTCCCCGCTTTTCTAGCACGTCCAGTAGACCAGAGGCGATTAAAGGAAATACATGCAACATGAATTTATTGACTTTGTGCTGGTAAGAGACGTTGGTTTGGGCTCAGAATCTGTTTGTGTTGCTTGTGCCTTTCCAGTGTTTGGAAATAATTGATAGGGCTCCCAGGCTGGGAAGGTTGGAGTCTTAGGAATATGCAGTAGGACATGTCTGAAGCATCTCCTCACTGCTATGTGTAGCTCAAAGAACAGTCTGGAATTAAAGTTTTTGGTTGGGCTCTCCTACTAAATTATGTCATTTGCTAGGTGAAAGCAAAAGCACATTTTTGATGGGAAACTTTTTTTTTTTTGCTTTCAGATGTGGTGGAAACATCTGTCTTTAATAATTGCTTCAAATTTCCAGGAAATTATATTTAGTCCTCTGTACTTTTCAATGTGAAAAATATAGTTGATCTTAAAAAAAAAAAGGTTATAATGACTTGTAATAAAAAGTTACAATTGTAAGAACCAGAAAGGGCACTGACAAACTATTGTACTCATTTATACTAGCAAAACGAAGTTCAGTGGCACTTTCAAAATTACTTCCAGTGTAATTATTTCTGATAAAGGATTTGCCTGATAGCATCTGTATTTTGAGATGGTCAAGTCCATGACTTAATTGCCTTGATTTTGATCTTTACACTGGCACCATGCTTCCTAATAGATACGTTAGAGACAGCTTTATGTTGGCAACCATGATGTCTTGTCTGAGGCATCCCCCATTGCAGGGGGGAGAGGCTTGTAAAGGCCTGAGACTGTGTTTTATTTTTTTTTAAATGGTTTTTAACTTGTGTTTTACTACACATGGATCTCCTGTCTCCAGTGTCATTTGTGATGAGTGGGGAGAATGTGGTGGTGGTATGACTTTTTCCTCCCCTTCTTTTTCTCCTGTCTCTTCTTGGTTGGGAATCCAGAATTCTTCTGGATTTACAGTGAGGAATTAATTTTTAACTGCTCTTTACTCGAGGTGTCTGCAGCTCTATGTTTGCCCACTGAGGGCACCAAACTTAGCAGTTTTTCTTAGCAGTTGTCACTGGCAGTTTTGTGCTGTGTTGGTTCTAGAACCTTTGTGATTTTCTTCCATTCCCAACGTTGTCATAACTGAAGGCTTGCAGGTCTTCAGCCACAGTCCATTACTTCTCATTAAAGGAAAGCTCCTTTCCCACTTGTCTTCTAAAGAACACAAAAATATTTTTAGAAGGCTTTTCTCTCTTGCCTAAAAGTCCAAGCTGAAGTAGCCAAACAGGATTTTGGTTTCGAAAAGCATGTGACTTCTTTTATTTCACTTTTTAAGTTTGAGGGCACTAGCTCTCAACTGTGAAACGTGATTAACAAATTTTTCAAAACCTGTTCTGTTATCTCACAGCTCTTCACTTTGTTTGCAGGAACACTGATGTTTTCTGACTAATAGATGGCACCACCACATATAGCATAAATGGTTCTTGCCCTTGGAATATAGAAGAGTTTGCTGCAATGAGAGATGGTTTTAGTCTTTTACCTAAGTACTACTCTGAAAGCCTTGTTAGCATAATACTGTTTTGTGTATGCTTAATTATATGTATTCAACAGTTTGGTGCCTGGCAGTAAATCTAGTTTGAGCACTAAATATGACTTTTACTCTCCTAGTCTAGGTTGTTATAAATGTTTAATGTTTAATTTTTTTCATTGTGGTAACTGCATGTGACTAGTGTACTTGATCCAGAAAGTATCTAATATGTTATCAGTATGCACTTTACTTGGCACCTGATGGTAGCCCCGATATATGTGAATTGCTTCTCTATATGTTTAATTAGAAGTAATAGGTGTATATTGCTTAAAGGAGCTGCCACTACGTAAGGCTTAGAGTTGCTTGTGGGCTGTTTCTCATATGTGATGCCTATGTATACACTTTTTTGTTGAGTAGTACAGACTGCTGTACTATGTCTCAATTGAGATGTTAGTATGACATAGAGCTGTTAGCACCAGCAGAGCTCCTTCTTTGGGGGTGGGAGGGTTGGTCTTGGGAAGAAGATATGGATAGCAGTTTCTTCAGCTGAAACTACAGAATTTTCTAGAAAATAGAAAAGTATAAGTTTGTGTTGAGTAATTCCTCTTTTTCCATTCCCCATTCAGGAGAATTGGAGGGTATACCGAACAAAGAAAAGTGATTTTTTTATTTCCTTTTTTTCCTTCCTTAAATAACTTTAATTGCAATAGGTATAGAGGTCCAATACAATATTTTTTATTATTATAACCTAAACTTTGAATGGTTACTGTTTGGTTTGGTTTTGGTTTTTTTCCATTGCCAACCGATTATGTCTGGTACTAGTCTTGCACAAGAGTTTAGATCTTGCTTGCTTCTGAGTAGGAGAGGAAATGTCACAGCACTCGGACTGATAACAGATTCCCTTCCCTCAACTGTGTTGGGTTGCTTACTTGATTGGGATCTCTCCTGTTTCATATTTCTCCCCCTTTTTCCAGCCCCACGCTATTGTATTTGCTTTTGTTGTCTTTACTGTTATAGCTGTCTTATTCTTCATGTACCATATGTGCACACTTCAATAATAAAAAGTGGATGAGGATATTTGGAAACTCAAAACTTCTGGATCTTCCATGTGAGTGAGGCAGATGATTTTCTTTTCGTCTGAGAAAAGACTTCTGGTATCTATTACCAGCTGTGTCTACACAGACCTGTTGGTGACTGTGAGAAGGGAGAGATTTATAATTTTTGCAATTAAGGATAGTAGGAGTAGAGGAGAACCAAGTGCAGGTAAGTGTCCTGACTCGGGGCAGGTGTTTTGTCCTGCAGCTCCTTTTAGTCCTTAGAAACAAATGACAAAATGTAGGAATCTCAGCCTCACTTGGAGAAGTGGAGGTAACTCAGTGGTTGGGTGCATGCCAGTGGGAGACAGAGATGCAAATGCTATTTGATGAAGAGGAAAAGGCAGAGAAGTTCTTAGCAGTGATTTATGTTGTTGTCACTGATGGGTTGGTGAAGGCTAAATGTATCAAGCTTCCACAAGAAGGAACTGAAGGGAGAGAATCTGAGAAATGGGTGGATGTATTCTGGAGTGTTTATTTCTTTGCCTAAATAATTATAAAAGCAAGTAATGTTTAAAGAGGTAGCATACGCTGGAGAACTGTGAAGGCTTTATGTCTTATTCGTGCTTTGTCTTAAACTCTTGGAAATATTTGGGAACCAGCTGCTGGGGCTGGTTGCTTTGTGTACAGATTTGTAGGTTTGGAATCCTCCTTTGTTGCCTTCTGTAGCTTTTTCTGCAAGCAAAACTAGTAGTCCAAACCATCAAAATCTCCAATTTTACAGCAGCTTTGCATTATGTAATTTTATCTGTATTAAACAATTTATACTGGTACATTATTTCAAGATTAGACGGAAAAAATATTTCAGATTTATAAAACAAAGACAGATTATTCTCATAGCTTTCTGTTAGGGTATGTGAGGAGAAAGTAAGAAAAAGATGCAGAAAATGTGGAAGAGGCAAGATGGTGGTGTAATTCTTTGTTTTTCATGTTGCAGAAAACAAAGAGCTTCTGGAAAGGGATTTATGGTTCTTGGTAAACTAATACTAGCCATCCCTCCTTAACAGAGGTGGAAAGTTCTAAGAAATAGTTTCTACCAACATACTATCTTTTTGAAATTGGGAATAAAAAAACCCCAGTAATCAACTAAACCCCAGAAGGCTAACCCAAATGGCATATTTATAGCATCTGGATATAGTTTGGATATTGATATATGTGGAGGAAAAAGGCTAAAAGATTGATGTAGACAACTTCCAGAGTAACTTCAGAATGGTGAGACAAGATGCATGCTGAAAGTTAATATTTTTAAGAATTATTCTTAAAATCTGTACTCTGTGTAAAGTAGTCATAAAAATCACTGGTGAACAAATTTCTGCAATAAATATACTGGCATTTTTAACATAAAAAAATTATTTGTTCAATGTATAGGATATGAAGAGTTTGTTTTTAAAATTAACCATAGTTTGAGAATAAGCATTTTGAGGATTCAGTTTGACAGTTGTTCAGAATGCAGCTTAGGACAGTTTTTATGGCTCCAGTGAGCATGAATATAAGTTGGCTAATATTCCATGTGCTCACCCAAAGTATGGGGGAAACACAGCAAAGCTCATTGTGCTTGTTCTAATATATATCAAGAATATTTTACACTTAGAATATCCCAGTTTTGCCAGTGAAAAAACAAACAGTGAACAGAGATTTAAGGTTGCTGTTCTGGATGGAGTATAATTAATAGTTGACAAGTATTGTATGTTTTAGTTCAGTGGGAGAAAACATCCACTTATTTAGTAGGCTGGATATAACTGTGTTCGTGACCCATGTGATGTAGTTTGAGTGCACAAAATGTATTTTACTTGCTAAAAATGTTTTGAATCCTCGTGATTTAGGAACAACTCATGAAGGATTCTTTTGAGTATTTTGGTGTTACGGAATCTGCTCGCAGCTACGCTTGCACTTCAAATATAACGCAACAGACCAGATGAATGTAGTTGTGTGATGGGGGCTTTTTATGCTTCCAAATGGACAGTGTTCTATATGTTCTGTGTGCACAGGATTTGAAATTTACTGTAATGGATTGTACTGAGGTTGTACTCTGTACTGTCACTATCTTGTGATAAGCGTTGGTGTGCTGAGAAGGTGGATATGGCACATGGAGTGGTGTGTAAAAGATGGTGTCATCAGTCTGGAGATGCTTTACATGCAAGGTTTTCCTCTAGGAAGACTTAAACTCTCTAGAGGGGCTGTCTTTTGAGGTAAAAATGCTTGATGGTCAGTAAAAACCTCTTGTCTCCAGAACTTGATGGTTAGAACTGGATTGGGGCTGAATTGTTGGCATTGACCAATGTTCCCTGAAGCATTGCTGTTCTCCAGGATCAAATTATGCAGGAAGGGTGAAAGGACAGGAGCAGAATGAAGAGGGCTCTGACTCTTCTCAATATTTGATTCATTCTTCTTTATTGTCTAGTATCTGTATGCACACATGCATAGCTCTTACGTTGTGAAAGAGGTCTTGAACTTTCTTCCACCAAAGGCAGAACCTCCTGTAAGTCCTTTGAGAGTCTGTGATAAAATGAAGTATTTTTCTTTCTGCAAATATTTTCTTTGAAAACGTATCTGAGAGGTGTCTGTTAATGGAAATAAATCTCTGTGGTGATGTCTCAGTTTTGCTTACTTGTTCATGTCTGGTTATAACTGGACACTTCCAACTACCATAATATTTTCCCAGAATATCACTGTAGGTAATGCAGTGCATCTGTCTGTTCCTAGCGTCCACTGTGCCTATCAACTGGAAATAAAGATTCATTCCATCACAGTTCAGGCTCTGCCCTGGTTCTCATCTTGTGTCAGTATCAGAAATCCACACAGCACTGACATGAAATAATTCACTGACTGTTAAGTATTACATTTCAAAGATAGCAGCCTGATTTGATGTCAGGCTTCATAGTTTTTCAATCATGGTTTGACTGATGGCACCAAAATTTCTTTGTGCTCCTTACTTAGTCATCAATGGTGGCGTATGCTCTGACATCTGGGGGGAAAAAAAATACTGTCAGCCAGCTACTGTGCAATGACAGGGTTCTTCAAGGTGTAATCTGTATTTCAAAGTAGCCTGTCTTCTAGCTTTGCTGGCTGGACACCTTCAGTTTCCCAGGGTTTGAATAACGCTCCACTTGTCCAGCCCTTACTTGGGAGCACAGAGAGGCTGTAGGCTGTGTATTTTCTTTAAAAGTTTAACTGCTGCCCAAAGACCTTTTGGGGGTCGTTTGTTTTCTATCAACACTTTAGTTGCACAGTAATGAGCAAAGGAAAATGTGGGATAAATACAGTTAATGAAATCAAGGACTTCTGGTATGGAATTGATCTCTGAAGTTAGCACAAGGTAAAGTAATTCTGATCAAACATTGGAAACTGTAGTTCATTAGATACTCCTTTATTGTCACCAGTAGTTTTCAGTGGTGTTTAAATCCAAAGGAGTTCATAGAAAATACTTATTCTAACTCCGCTGTATGGCAGCGATGTCTGAGAGAGGCAGCAGTTGAAACGATATAAGCTGCAAGGTTTTTTTTAAACCTGCCCCACCTACTTTTGGAAGACATTAATCATTTATGTGCTCAAGAATTGGGTACAGTATCGTGACATGGCCAGTTCTGGATTGGCTTAATCAGTTTCAAGCAAGTCTTTGAGGACACTTCTTAAACTATGTGGCCATCATCCAGCCTGGCCCCATCCCTGGAGGTGTTCAAGGCCAGGCTGGATGGGGCTTTGAGCAACCTGGTCTGGTGGGAGGTGTCCCTGCCCATGGCAGGGTGTTGGAACTCCATGATCTTTAAGGTCCTTTCCAAACTAAACCATTCTGTGATCCCACATGGTAAACTAGAAAAGGTGGCCATGAACATGCCACCAGGGACAGAGAGGTGGGAACACTGTTCATATAATCCCAAGTGCTGCAGAGTCAATACATAGACATTACTGTGTGAAAACAAACTCAGTGTAATTACTTGTGTCTTACTTTCTCCTATTCTAGGCTTGCTTGCAACCATGTCCACAAGCTCTTTGGGGGTATGTTTGGGGTTTCCCCCCCGGCTTCTAAGTGTTTGGAGTGACCAACTTGGCTGTGTCTCCAGGTGCTACCTCAAATTAATAACAGTGGAACCAATCGAGTAGTTTACAGGTGTGTCAGATGGGTAAGTTCAGAACAGGTGAAATGGTGCCAGGATGAGTTGGTGAAGGAAACCGAAACGAAGAGGATGATTACAAGGACTGACAGAAAATAGGGCCAGGAAAATAAATTCAATTTGCTGGTGTTATACAACCATCTTAGTGCAGGCCAGAGACTTGTTAGTTTGAGAGAATGTACTTTGTAAGGGAGAGCGATCGCATGTGGCTTCACTTCTAGCAAATTGACTGTAATTTAGAGTGAAGGTGTAGGAGGTTGAATACATTATTAGTCTGGTTTTCTAGCTGGTGTGATCTTGTCTGGCAGGTCAGTTTTTCAGCATGTTCAGCCAGCATGAGTTCTAGCGTACTTCAGTTTACAGTTGTGAGCATCCTTGAAACCATGAATTGACACAGTAGCATTTCTTGAAAAAAATTTTTTTAAACACTGAGAGCCTAAAACAATAATATGGGAAAAGAATGAATTATAATGAAAATTATGAAGTTATTTACAGATTTGTATGAAGGTGGTGTGCAGGAGTAGTGTATTTCATTCCAGATGAAAGGGGGAGGGAGAGGAGGAAGATACTATTTTGAAGATCACCCTTAAGTAGGTGGTACTTGTAAGTCAAGTACGTCATCCATCCTGGCACAAACAGAAATGCCTGGAAGAGCGTGAGTAAGATTTGTTGGATGTTTTGGACTTTGTCTCACGTTCTTTCCCAACGCTGGCAGTAAGGGATAAATCTTTCCCTGCACCTCTACAGTCAAAGCTTTTATTTTTGTTATAACCAATTTTGAGCAGCGTAAATAAGACGAAATAGTCAGGTAGCAGTTTCTTTACTTCTGTGTGGCTGTCTTCATGCCCACCTTCCAGGGTAAGCACAAATATCTCTTTACCTTTTCAAAAAGTCTTTAATGAGGTAAGATGAGGAGGGAAGAAACTTGAATCCTCCTGTTTAAAACTTCTGCAAATCACCTTTGAGATTGACCTCTCTTTTTTTTTTTTTTCCTGTAGATATAATTAAAGAAATGGAAAGCGATGTTTTGATCAGCCACAGCATTCAATTTAGTAAAAAGGTTGCTACTACTCTAAAATAGCTTTTTGTTACAAATATCTTGTCAGTTGCTACCCTTTAGCTGTTTGTTATTTAATAAAGGTAGTGTGTTTGTAAAAGCTTGGTGATGTTTCACTTGCCTGGTGTAGAAGTACTCTATGATGTTTTGCAACCTAATTCCTGGTAAGAAGGCTTGATAATGGTGGGGTTTTTTTCCCCCTCAAACCTCTGGACCAGGAAGATGATGAAATGAAACTGGGTCTAACAGTTAGGAAGGAATGAGGTGATGTATGTGTTATGGAAAAGTAAGAGAAGGAGGGAGTTTCTATAACTGCAGAACACTTTTAACAAGTTATATTTTAGTACTTCTAATCAAATCTTTACATTACTGTGCTGAGGACGTTTTGACTTATGCTAAAATATTCTTCTTATTCCTTCATAATAGGTTTCTTGCTGACAAAATATACTTTGATACAGATTCTTTGGATGCTGAGCATAGTAACGCTTGCCAGTGTAGAAAATATCCATGTTTATGTAGCAGTTTGTAAGCTGTGTAAAACTGGGTAGTCCTACATGTGTATGGTTGAAAATACTCTGGTCTGTTTCCCTGTCCTAATGTCACCATGTCTGAGTTCTTGGATGTGCCCAGCAGAGTGAAAACAGGCTGAGGTTTTCAAGATACTAACGTACTACAAATTCATGTTTCTTAACAAAGCGTTCCTTGGGTAAAAGCGGTGGGATTGAAGCTTCAGTGTTCTGGAGAGACCATGTAATAGGAAATCTGGAGGGCAGGGGTCTAGTTTTGATCTCTTCAGCAGGAGAGCTGTTACCTGCCCAATGAGAACACTGGAGTCAAGCAATGATGGAATCATTCTCTGAGGCCAGAAAGCTCTGCTGACTGCATGGGGAGTCTGGGCTTTAACTTAGGTCATCCTTCAAAAATGGACAGAAACACCTTTTGAGCTGACCTTTTGTTTATTATCTTGTTTTAGCTCAAATAAGCCATATCAGCAAAGCCACAGCTGCCTTGGAAAGGGCTTGCAGAGGTTGGAGACTCCACAAACTCTTCAGGCAACCTGTGCAGTGCTCGGTCACCCTCACAGTAACAAAAAAACCCGCTCTCCTTATGTTCAGATGGATGGTTGGTTTTTTTTATTCTTTTTTTTTATAATGTCCTTCCAGTGCTTAAACACTTTCTCACCTTATTTGTGTAGAGCTGTAAGCTTAGTGAACTTTCATAATGCTTTGGGCCAAAGAAGTCTTTGTTTTTATTTTAAATAATATTTGAGCAGTTTGTCCTCCAGAAGAGATAATTATCTATAAGATTATTTGTCATACAGAACTTATCTGAAGGGTTGTTAGCCATCTGTCTTGCCTGTAATATGATGTTCCTTCTTAATGTTAATACTCTTTATTCCTGCAACCTTTTAAGGATATAGTCAGATGACCTAAAAACCACAATAAATTAATACTTTGAAGTGGCATAGCCCTCCTCAACCGAGATATTGCGACTGACCTAGTCTGTTGACGTACTAAGTAAAATTAGTTTGGCGAAATGAGAGGTGTTTACCTTTTCTGGTGGATCAGTGTGTTTGGAACTGTTCCAAAGCTGTTCACCTGTGACTCTTCTCTTCATGTATTTTTGTGTGTGTGTATATATACTATAAAAAAAAAAATTGTCTGCAGAAGAATGCATGGCCAGAGTATGCAAACATCTGCATTTCTATTCTGTATGTCTTTGTTTAACTTCTCATCAACACTAAGAATAACCAAAAGGGACAGAATCAAACCACATGGGCTTGTTGGGAATATGGAGGTAGAGGGAAGCCAGCACTAGTCATGGGATGGAGGGGTACCTCCCCGTGGGGCAGCTGCCAGGGGAAGTTTTGGTATGTTTTAATACTTGCTTTTTCCATATTTTCTATTACTTCCCTGGGGAAAGAAAAATCTGGAAATGTAGATCAAATAATCCAAAGAGGAGTTTAATGATTCAGGGTTTTTTTCCTGCATGTAGGAAAAAAACACGCAGAGTATCTTGGTCTTTAAATACCTTGCTTTGTGTGTGTGTGTCTGAGAGAAAATCCATGAGGCAGCTGGAAAGTGATGGAACTATACAGACATGAAAGGAGAAGTTGTATATTAAGATGGTTAGTTTTCTAGATAACCTTTACATTTTTGGCGTGCTGATAAAGAACACTTCCTCCTCCTAAAGCCTCTTTAGGTCTTTGTGGCCTTCTAGCATCAGGGTTATTTCTGATGGCTGTCTTAATCTCTATTTTAATGGCTCACGACATGGGATTACTGTGTATAGTGAAGGGCTTTGAGAGACTGGAAGGGGCTGTGTTACTGGGCTTTTTTTCCAATCATACCCACTTCCCCATTGCTTTCTGTTGCAAATGTTCAAACAGCTTTTTGCAGTTAATGTGTGTTATTTAAAAATAGTTTTTAAAATAGAACTTTACTGTACTGAGGCATGACAAATTACAGGGAGTTTGTAGGAGATGTGGTGGGTCAGGACTTCAAAATGGATATGGAATAAATGACAGGGAGACATTCTGTCTGGTCTTAAAATGGGTGAATATTCAGAACTATGGAAACTAAACAAAATGGGAGTTTAGGTGAATGAGAAGGAGGACCTGCTTAAGAAAAGGCAAAGTTCTGGATTCTGCTGCAGATATACTGAAATACTGGACATAAAAGGTAGTGTAGGGAGTAAAAACAACCATGTCAAACTTCCAGCGCTTATTACTCCAAGATATTTTTAAAAATATGAAAAATTAGCAGTTCTTCTCTGTTTTGTGACTTATGCTTGCTGTCAGGTAACCAAGCCAACACTGCCTACTTGAACTTTATTGCTTTTTAATGTTGTTAAGAATAAACTTGAAATGTGAATAGCACACACCCCTTTTATTAGGGGGCGTGTGTGCTTTTTTTTATGGTCTTTTAATCTTGTTTGGTATAACAGCTTTAGCCAAATTTGGACCATGAGAAAAAAAGTTGAGAGATGCTGAGAAAAAAAGCTATATTATTTTTTAAAAAGAAATTGTTAGTAGTTGAAATTTTTTCATCAAGATAACAGAGCATCATCTGCAGAGTTTTAAACTTGAGAGCATTTGCTGCAAACAGGTCTCAATTTGGAAATGCTTAAATTAAGCTGCTATTACACTTCAGAATTTCTCGGAAAAAAAAATTAATTTGTAATTATTTGCCAAAGGCCATAATTAACAACCAAATACACTAATTTTTACCCCCACCCACACACCTTAGCAGTTGCAATTGCTGGTGTGTTAGTTTCTGAAGTTTTACCAAAAACTGAGTTCCTGTGTCAAAATTAGTTGTGTTATGTAATTTCTGAAGTTCAAATACACTTAAATATATATGTAAACCCACATGTAAGAGCTACCCACAGTGTGAGATGACAGTGTTAATAGAAAATACTGAAGGCAATTTAATAGCTACTTAGAAAAAGTTTTTAAAGGTTCATTGATGCAGCATTTCATATATGATGCTACTTCTTATAGTAAAAATAAATGATGAGTCCGCATCTGACAGCGTGTTCCCATTGCAGTTGAAAATAGGGGCCAGTTAAAGCTAAGTGAGCAGCATAGAGTGCTTGGTTATGAAGTGCTGTAAAATGGGCTGGGTAATTAATGTGAATAGAATTTACACAGAGTATTTAGGTTTAAAAAAAACAAGTGCGTCTTTAAAAATAAGCATGGTTTTAAAAAAATAATTCTGTTTAGGAGCAGAGAAAACAAACAACAAAGGTAGAAGCTTGGATTAATATATAAAACTATGCCATTTGGTTTTCTAATAAAAAAAATCCGGATGTAATTTTTTTTCCCCCTCCAGATGTCCAAGAGCAGTAACTGCTGAATTGGGGGTGCTTAGGAGATCCTTCCTTGACAGGGCAAGGAAGAACAGAGTGTCCTCCCTGTGCTGCAATTTCCTTGAACATATAATACAAAACCTTCTTTCCAACTTTCCTGGTGTTTGTTTTGCAGCACATGTTGGCAATGGAAAACAGACAGTCATGTTCTTCCAATATGTATTTATATAATGTATTAATATTGTAAAACTTGTTAAAAAAACCTATTTAGCCTTATCTCCCAGAGCAGAGGGTTTGAATATGGATAGTTGTTCTCTGTATAGGGTTTGTTTTCCTTTTTGTTTTTTTTTCCCCAAAGCAGCTTGGGTTTAGGTGGGCTGTTGGCCCTTAGTACTTTGATATTTGGTGTTGATAGCACTCTTACTTTTACTGTAGCTCTTAAATTTAGATTGGAATCGGAAGTCGCCTGCTGCACTGGTGTTTTATAATGTGATGACAGTTTTCTTAACCCATCTTAATAACATATATGCTGGCAAATAAGTACTGAGTAACAAAGAACTTTCTTCCTGTGTCCTGACAATGCTTGGCTTTACTATAGTTCCACATGTTGTTGTCTCAGTCATTTCCCTGAAGCTAAACAGAGCCATGCTTCCCTGCTCATCAGGCACTTTGTAGTTTGTAATTCAAGTAATAGAATAATAGGAACAGTCATTTAGAAAAGTTTTCAGGGTAAGTAATGATCAGATAAGTCTGATTCTGTGCATGCAAACCTTGCCACAGTCAGTCTTGTAAAATTCAGCCATCTTACAAAGGATATTACACTAGATACAGAATAGTTTTGACTGATCCAAGGATAATAAATGCTTGCTTTCTTTTTTTGTGTGTGCATGTTTCTGGCATAATTATCACTGAATAGCTGAAAGTCAGGTTAAAAAGAACTATATACTGTAATAGGGGGTCTGTCTTTTCAGTGAATAAAAGAAAAATAATTTGGGAGGGGATCTAATGATATTTTCTTTACATTTTTTTTTTTTTACCTCTCCAGTCTGTAGTGTATTTAATTTTACAGTATACTGTTGCTAGTCATGTTGTTCATATGGTGGCATTTTGGCATTTTACCGGGGGAGGATTTGGCTTGTGGGGTTTTTTTGCTTGTTTGGATTTTTTGTTTTGTTTTTTTCATTTTAGCTGTAGTATCTGAAATACTTGTGTAAGTGGTGATTGTAGCACTTGGGCAGGAGGAGAATGTTGCATGTATGTTTAATACTATTGTAATAGTAAGTTAGGGGAAAATAGCCAAAAAGAGGTAGCAGAATTAATCTTTTACCTTTTGCAGTTCGCTTGGTTATCTTTTTTTCTAGTGACATGCTCTTGGATATCCAAAATTGTCAGTATTATTAGCTGAAGGTGGTTTTTTTCATACCTCCCAGCTGTTTATCAAAGTTACAATGTCCAGCTTTTTGCCTCTGGACTATTTGATGTTTCTCTGCTTCCCAGATGAATAGTTGGTGTAAATTGTCACCGCAGCTGAACATGACTTGGAAACTGGACAAATCCAGTAGGGATTTGTCCAGAAAACTACGCTTTGTAGGCATATTGGCTTCTGTTATTTCTGAAGGCTATGCCAAAGCATTACCTGGGATCTCTAAAAAGTCAAGAACCAACCTAAGATTTCCTTGGTGACCCTCTGTTTTCCTAGTTATATTAAACCATATAAAAAGCTGAAGTTGATGGTTTCTCGTTCTTGATTATTTTTTTTTTCTTTGATGTAATGCAGTAGTGGGATAGAGAAGGGGCAGAATGACAGCCAAACCCAGTAAGCTTTACAGTACTATTTAAGGTACTTTTTCCCCCTCCCTCTTGCTTCTTTCTGGGAGGAAATAATACTGACTGTACCCTCCCCACCCACCCTCATGCTCTCCCCAGCACTCAGAAAAGACAGTCTGGCCTTTCATCTTGGTTGCCTTTCTTTCCTTGGGTTTTTTGCCACTGCAAAACAGATCCGTGACTGCCTTTCCTTGGCATGATAGGCATTTCAGAAATGCTTTTAATTCTGAAGAACCTTAGGAAATTTCCTAGTTTAGTATATCAAAACTGCTCCTTGACATAACTAGGTTCTAGCTGGGCCAATGTATTGATAGATGTCAGTCACTTCTGATAGAGGGTCCATGTAAGGCAGATGGCTTTGCATGGCAAGTATCTCCAAATCTGCTACTACTCTTAGTAGCAGGAGATAGATTTATTTTTTTTTTTTTCTGTTGTATTATAACAGTGCTCTGCAGATGTGGCTCATGGCAGAGAAATCTGTGGGAGGCTTTCATTTCCTGAAAATTTGGTGAAATGATTGTACCCTGAGATTGTTTTATGGGAGTTATGCTTGAGTACTTGCAATAGTGTTTAGTCATAATGAGATGTGTAGCTCTGTGGATTGTTTTATTACACGTAAACTTTCCTGTCCTTTCAAGGGGAGCCATGTTTCTGTGAGCAAGGTTTCTCTTCAGCTTCCTGTGCATCACAAAAAAATCTCTGCAAATGGATCCGTTATGGGCCATAGAAAATTTGAAGTGTAAATTGTAGAGGCATTAAGAGAAATCTCTGCATTAAGTGAATTTACTCATTTCTATACTGGTGGGTTTCCCCCTATTGTTTGTTTTGTTTTGTTTTCTCAAAGATACCAGAAACTCAAACATAGAAAAAAAATTAGTGGTGGTGTTCATGCTCATTCTTTAGTTCCAGCAGTGCTAAAGGCAGTTACTCACGTGGGATGAGATTAGACTGGAAATAATTGTCACCGGAAGTTAATGAAACCAGGAATTTACAAACTTCTGATTCGTTCTTTTTGGAGTTCGTGGATATCAAGAATATCTCGACTTAGCTCACATTCTTTAATTAGATTTTCTGCTTCATAGCTCAGCTACTCTGCTTATTAGAAATAACCTGTCCTCACAAATACCTCATATTTACTTTACATATGCTAGCTATGACGTTTTTCTCAGAAAAGTTATCTAGCCTGAGCCAGGCTGACAGATGAGATGCAAATACTTGTCTGCCTTAATGACCATTCCATAAAATCAATTTACGTAATTGTCCCAGCTGACCCCAGCCAGAGTCTGCCCTCTTCCTATTACAGAAGTTTTGGAGGCTGGTTTCTAATCTTATCAACGTCCAGCCTTTTTACTTACAGCATAGTTCAGGGAAGCGTGTTCTCTGATGGGTGGTGGTTGTTTTTAGTTTTCTTGGTTTGTTGTGGTGGTTTTTTTTCTTAATTAAGTACTGGTGTCTGCTTGGTTCAACAATTCCTCTGTGCCAGCGAAGTGCACGTGTTCTGGTTACTCTGGTGTTGCTATGGGAGAATCTTATTATTTCTTCCTGTCTGAGATACCTCTTCCTCCTCCCTACAAACATCTCACCTTACCAGGAGGTGGTATGTGTTGAGTTGTTTGGGGGTTTTTTGTTATTTTCCATCATGGTAGTTCCAAGGGTATGGTCATAGGATTGTGTTCTTCCACCTTGAAGTACTGCTTGAAGTTAAAGGATGGTAGTTGTTCAGAAACTTCTTTCTGGTCAATTGTGAACCGGAAAAAATGGGATGTCTTGAACTTCTTTCAGTGTGTTTTTTATCGTTGTCACTGGATGTGCTTTTCTAAAGAGATGAAAGTTGCTGTATTTTAGTCAAAGAGGGGGATGACCTTGGAGACTGGTAACTTCATTTGTTAGAGCAGTCAAGTTGCCAAATGAAGTGATATGACCAGGTAGAAGTTTTAATTAAACTGGTCCTAGTTGGAAACTCGAGTCAGTAGTCAGAACAGACAGGGGGGAAAAAAAAAATAATCAGCTTGTAGTAATAAAGTCTGTTTTCTTTGGTATCACTCAGAAACGTAATGAGGAAAGGCTCTTAAGCACTATGTAGGAAGGGCTCTTAAATTTTGTATATTCCTGAACCTTTAAAAATCTACTTGGTCAGCTTTTTCACTGTCGCATCGAGGGACCATGCAGCAAGGCCACAGCTTTGAAAGTATAGCTTTATTAATGAGAAATGCACCCAAAAAGGGGTCCTTGTCCCTTCTCAATGAAAGCTTGTCAGAGCAGGAGTCAAGCTGGCTATTAAGCAGGAGGGGAAGTTCTCTTTTAATAAAATACTTGCAAAGCAGCCACCTGGAGATTTGCTTATTAGTTTGCTAAATGTTATAGAGGATGCTGTAATACCATTTTCCCAAACCGATGATAACTGTGTAATTTTAAAAATTACCAAAGGGGGAAAAAAAAATATCTATCTCCTTACTCTAGTTTGTTGATACTATTGTTTGAAACATGCTAGTGCTGATTATTCGAGCTGCTTTCTTCCCTCTCTAAAAATGAGTTATCAAACAGGTAGCTCAAATATGCAGTTACTTGCACAGTTATTCTGTATGCCTAATAAAAATGTGCATGCTATAGTAGTGGGTTGGTTTTATTTAGGAATTCAGCCTTTAACCTGGTGATAAATATTTCTCTTGAAGGGGTGGTTGGGGAAAGAAACCAGAATTTTTTTTTATCAAATCCTAGTTAACGCTTTCTGCTCCTGGATTCTAAAAAAGAAGAAAATATTGTTCATAGTACCTGGAGGAGTTATTAACTAGTGTTCACATGTGGGTTTTGTGCTAGATGGTTTTAAGCTATGAAATCCCTAGTGAACGAGGTTCAAAGATGTGAGTAGTTGTCTGTGATGGTTGATAATTTTTAAAGAAATATAGCTGGGGACAAGTTTTGGGCTTGCAGCCAGTTTATCTTTCCCAGTTGTCTCCTTTCACTTTCTGTCTGCTTTGTGCCAGTTCTAAGAACTTAAGATTTTTTTGCCTAGTGTAATACAAACTGTATTTTAGTATGTAGCATTTTGAGGGTGCTGTTTGGCCTGATAGGTCTTTGAAGGGAGAGTTTTTTCTCTCTGATGTGAGTGACTGATGTAAGGATCGCTGTAGTGGCTTTCACTGTGCCCTGAGGAGGGAAAAAAAAATAATCAGATTTTTAGATAAAATTTCCACTAGATCCTAAGAATAACACAAAAATAATTGAGCCTTAAGATATTCTCTGTGTAGATAAAAGTAGTTACTTCTCCTTGTAGAAAATAAATTTAAATGTGTTGTAAAATTACCATGCACAAGTACAGGTAGAATTGAGCATCTGGTCTATTCTTATTCTTTTTAGGCCATCGTGACTGAACGACCTATTTCCAAAGAGTAATAAGCTGTCTCATTTGGGTATTGATATTTAAGAACTTAAAATGTAAATTCCAAAAAGGTGCTGTTTGATTCTTGAGGTGTGTGGTGTGTTTTTATTTTGCTCAATACAAGTACCTAGAATTCTAGCTTAAAGCATAATCTATTTTGTTTTCTTCTCTGTTTAAGGAGAAATTCTAGGTATTCCACATCCATTTGGTTTATCAAATAAACCATTGCAAATTACAGTAAGCTTGCATATTTTTATATAATATATCTTTGGGTTATTATCAGTAAGAAATTGTATGTGTATTTAAAATATTCTAGTAGTCAGTAATGGTTATTGTGTCTAGTTGTTGCTTCCCAGAAGGCAGAATCTCTCTATTCCAGATGGTGTTCAGTAAGTCTGATCTTTCTGCAGGCTTTAAGAAAGCCTACATTTTTAATGTTAGGTCTGTCCCCTTTCCAAACTGGAAGCCGGCAGCTCTCCGTGGAGATCTGTTGCCGACTCATTTTCTTGTTGGATCTATTTGAGGTCCAAACAGCCTTGACTCCTGTCAGAGATTAATTTTTCTCGTTGACCTCTGCCATCAGAACCTTACAAAAACACCAACTCTTAGATTTTTATCTTTATGCGAGTCAAGCTGCTTTGGATATTGCTTGGAAAATACTACAGGATTTCTTTCCACAGTGATAATTAAAATATACTGCAGTATTTATTAAAGTCTCTCCTGTGTTAGTAGTAGATAAGTTTACAGCTACTTCTTATTTAATATCAATTTTCTGAAACATTCAACATAAAAAGAAGAGTTGCTGTATACATGCCTCCTGTTTCTTTTGGGTGGGGTGGGTTTTTTTTTCAGGTTTGGGTTTTTTTTGATTGAAGTCCACTTTGCAAAAGTGGAACTTGACAGTCAAAGACCACCAAAGTGCTCTTGCCTTTAGGACATGTTGGATCTGGACTTGCTGAACTTTGCATGTCATCTTTCTCAGTTTTTGAGGTGTATGGGTTGTTTTGTTTTCTGTTTGTTTGCCTTTTTTTGTGGTGGTATTTGGAGCTAGGGGCAGTCTCTTCAGAGAAAGATTCAGCTCTCAAAACAAAATGGTCTCTCTTTCAAAACCAACCTGCCATCCATAATTTAAAGTAACCCTTAATCAATAGGAAGGTTTCTACTGGTGTGGGTAAACTTCTGCTCTGAGGTGCAGAACACAATGTACCGTTTCTGTACTCCGTATCTTTCCAGTTTTGGTACTGTATCTGCTTTTAATTGTCTGCTACTGGTTAGGAGTGTTTGCAAGGGCATAGGATGAGCATCAGTCACATTATTGATACGTACATTTATTTAACAGCTCACTATCAGAGATTTTGCTGCTTAAAGGAAAATGGTGGGTGTGTTCTCCTTGGTTTTTTGGGTTGACAGTTTGTAACTGAGATGTTCATGCTTTTGCAGTTATTCTGTGTGCAAATTCAAAGCTCCTGCCTTGCATTCCTGTTTTGTAAGTCATTTTGCCTTTATTGCTTCTTTGTATATACCTTCCTTTTCTGCTGTTTTCAACTCGCTTCGTCTTTTCTTCTCCTTTATTTTTTTTTTTAAGCTAATGCAGGAGAGAGATAGTTGGAGCTGTCATCTCAGGGGCTGGCAGTTTGCCTTAGCCATCTTTTGCCAAATGTATGGGAAGATTTGCTCTACCCAGAGCAACTGAGTGAGCTCTATCAGTTCACGTTTCACTTACATTTCTCAGATTTGTCTTCTAATTGGGAAGATGGACGGTGTTGGGATTTTTTTTGTATTGTTTATTATTTCATGCAGAAATTGCACCAGTTCTACTTAAGACACTGTATGATGGACTCCTGTTACTGTTGAAATTTGTTTGATAGGCAAGATCAATCATCACTTCATTCAAATAGGTTCAATATAGGTTGCCTTTATTTTTCAGAGGTGTTTGTTTTGGGCCTACTCCCAATTCGTTATCGATTTCTCTATTTTAAAACTAGTTGGTTATGTTTCTCACCGTTTTCTTCCCCCAGTCTGCAGGAATAATTTCAATCTTGTGCCATTTTGGGAATACCTGCCACTTCTGGCGTTTTGCCTCTCTTGACTGCAAATCTATTTTTATTTAGTTTGTTTTGTTTCCCCCCCGTCTTGGGAATACGTGGAAAAACAGCACTGAAAAAGTGAAACTGCAGTGTTAAAACTTAAGTGATTAAACACTACAGATTAGTGTATAAGCTTCCTCCTTTGAACTCCTTTTTTTTTCTGATAAGCGTGTATTTTGAGGTTTTTAAATACTTTACTTTTTTTAAAAGCTTCTATCAATCTTATTGTCTTCACAAGTTGTCATTAATATTAAAGATGACTCTTGAAAATATTATATGAACATGTGTAAGATAGAAGTGAAACCATTTGCATGTCTTTTTGTAAAGAAGATGGTGCAGATGTGGTAAACTTTCTCTAGAAGTGATCTAGAAGTATTTTATGTTTTTAATAAACTATTTTGACAGTCCTTTGTCACTGTTCTGTCACTTACAATGTCTTCATGAAACAAAAAAGTTAATTGTATACTCTTCAATGTACACACTTAAAAGTACACACTTCCATAGTATTTGTGGAGATGCAAGACAGTCTTGAATGATTATAGCAGTTGTCAGAGTAGCAGATTAATTTTATTTTTCTTCCCTTCCTTGTGCTTACTGGTCTTTTGTGTATGTTAAAGCTTGTAGTGTTATGGTTCAGGTGTCATGAGCCATTTTGAACTATCACATAAGATACTTCTTAATTTAAATATAGGTTTTGACATGTCAGTGTCACTAAGTTTTTAATTTTCAATAAAAAAAGGATTTGTTTGAAATTTTTTATGGAACTAGGTGATCTTTAAGATCCCTTCCAACTCTAGCCATTCTATGATTTTATCTTACTATCCAATGTAATTGGTGTTAAATATTCAGGTAAATGTTTACTTGAGCAGACTCAGCTTAATTTAATCTCTTAAACTGCAAATGTGTTGCCTTGGTTAAAACTCTGGCAGCATCTGGCAGTCATTTCAGCAGGTGTTTGTATGAGGATATTAATGTTACACACACACTCTACCAGATTTGTTTATCAACTTTTATACTTCTACCATCAACAAATGTGATTATAATGCTTTTTATTTATGTTAAAATAAAAGCTCTGACTCTTGTTATCCTTCTATAGCCAGCAAGTTATTTGTGAGCAATTAACAGACTGGTAGCAGGGCCAGGCTGGAGGCTCTTGGCTCCTGAAGCACCCTCCTCCCCATGAGCCCCTGTCACGATATGTAAGCCACTGTCACGACATGTCCCATGTGTGCTGGTGCCTCCAGGCCAGCGTTGCTTAGCAGTGACTGCCACCCTTCTGCTCCCCAGGCTTTCCCTGGCACCCCTTCTCTCCTTCTCCTTGCTGCTCTGATGGGGGAAAAAAAAAAAGAAAAGATTTAATTCTTCTGATACCTGCTGTGAATCTGAGTGAATGTGTGCATATCCCTTAATGTCAGCTGTGCTAGAAAAGTGATCTTTGAGCAGGACTCCCACCATCCTCCTCAATCTGCAGGAAAATGTATTCATTTCTTTTCTGCTTAGCTAGTCCTTCAGTGTTTCAGCCAAACTGACCTTTACTTCCATTTTCCCCCCACAGGCTTCTCCCTTCTCTTTCCAGCAATAATATGTTTTGTCCTTAGTGGCCTCCATGGCTTTACTTCTAAGGACCTGATTGGGGTTTGTCTGTGCCCTTTTCATTGCCTACCACAGGAGCAAAATTCTGTGCTTTGATTTTTCTATTTTTTTCCCCTGTTTTCTTTGTTTATTAGGCTTTTGTTGTTGTTTCATGTAGCAATTTTTGAACTATTGTACAGCCCATCCAGAACAGGGGAAAAAACTCGCCTGTTCTGATGGTCATTTTGTATCTTCAATACAAAATAGGGGAATGGGCTTAAGACACTCAAAATCCCCGAGTAGCATGTTTCTGGGAGATATTAGCAACAGAAATTGTAATTGCAGTGAAATTGAAATAGAAGTAGATACATGCTGCAGTGTTTGAGTCAGGGTGTTTTGCTGTGAGGGCCTTGCTGTTGGTGGAGGCCACGTGAAGTCCTCCTGGCAGGGCCCACTTCAGCCCCACAGTTCCTCTGTTGCTTGGACATGTGAGGGAAGGCTGGGAGCTCTCCTGTAGCATCTTGTCTCTTCCACCTGCTGGTATCTTGTTAAATTGGTAGGGTGTTTTTCCATCAGAGATGAAAAGAAACAGGTAATTGAATTGTGAGTGTGCAATGGGCCTGGTCTGGGATCAGTAACGTCCTGCAGGTGTGTGGTGCCAATGCTGGGCCGGAAGCTCCTTCACAGGGATATGTGCTGCAGTTTATCCGTCGACGTCCTTCAGGTTTTTTGCATAATGCATAAATACCTTTCACAGGCAGAGAAGTGCTCAGATGCTAGTGAGGTGTGTTGTGTAAGTAGTGGGTGGGGAGAGGGACAATGAACTAACTTCTAGCTGAAGCTATGGAGGTTGCTCTGTTTTTCAAAAGTGGTGGGGTTTTTGGTAGAAGTTTCACACTTCTCTTCTTAAGCCTGTGCTGTTGCTGCAAAAGGGGTGGTGGTTCTTCACAGTCATGGGGTCGCCTTGTGGCTCTGCTGGGCTAGTTGAAGGCTAATCATGGAGGTACTTCTTGCAGGCTTAGTTTTCAACTGGATTAATGAGCTGAGGATGCTCTGTGCTATGGGTGTGAAGCTGCACACGTACCAACAGCTAGATTCATCTCTCTACCAGTTTTTGTCCTCTATTTCAATGTCCTGGCAGTGTTGTGATCTGTTTATGATACATGAGAAGGGTTGTGATTTATAAATATCTGTTGAAGTAGAGGAAAAATTGGGACCAGAAAAGAGGAGGAGGACACTGAAAGAGTGCTTTTTTTTTTTTTGTTCAGAATTTTGTTGGTTAGCTGTTACTGATATTGCATCTTGGGCTATGATGGCATGCATAATCCTATATAACTGCAATGTTTTGTAACTTATGTCAAAAAAACCCCAAACAAACCAAAACCCTTAGAAAAGTAATGAGATTTAACATCTTCGGATATAAGGGAATCTTTAGAACTTTAAAAATTGCTTTTCTTTGTGTTTTAAACAGGCTGTTTTAATATTTGAAGGGTGGGGGGGGGTTAGGGTAGGTGTGGTTTGGGGTTGTTTTTTTATATCAGACTCACTTTGCCCTAATGTATTTGGGAAAACTGCTTGGTCTACAGTGTTGCTTTTTTTGGCTATTGCTTTTACATCATGTTTTACCCAGTTCAAAAACCAAAAAAAGCATTTAAAATGAAAAGGGAGTCTGAAATTATTTTCTTACAGTTCAGCATCTGCAGAAAGTATACCTTTTACTTAAGTGGAGCTGCTTTACTTTATTTTCTAGATGGCTTTTGTTCTGGCCTTTTGCTCTTGTAACTTTATTATGTGATGCTAGTTGTAGGCATGTAGTGATAAGTAACTATTCCTTGCTTGTTTCAAGCATATTCCATAAATATATGAACTTGGAAAACTGAAACTAATGAATGAAACTTTTAAAATTATACTCATCACACTTTCTGCACCTTTTTTTTTTTTTTTTAAAGGCAGGGAGAGAGTATACTCTTACTTTTCGAAGTATAATTTAGGCAAACAGAGCATATGTATTTAAAGCTACCTCCATTTTACAGAAGGATTTGTATGCTGGCCTGGGCTATTCCTAAAATATTTGGGGATAATTCTGCCTTGAGTTTTGTGCTAAATGCCATGTTTACTAAAGGATTTCTTGATAATG
>JAHREE010000352.1:84409-128948 GCA_033628505.1 Tringa tobata | reverse complement strand
AAACCACCACCCAAACCCCCAAAAACCCACCCAAACCCACCAGTTTGGAGGAGGATGGGTATGGACGAGGGGAAAATAAGATCAGGTTTAGTCTGTCCACACTCAGTACCACCAACCTAAAGGATGCTTTGGGAGCAAATAGCTGTTGCACGTGGAAAGGTGGGACTCATCACTTTTGTACACCATAGATTTTTGTTGGATTAAAGTGGTGTGTATCTGTAGCTTATGAGTGTAAGCAGGGTTACTGTTGAGAGCAGCATCAATTGGATAAAGGCCCTCATAGCATCTTTGGGGAAATTGGTATTTGTGAATCACTAAGGTGGCATTCATATGATGATGCAACAAGGAACAGGTTTGAGGAAAGTCACTGCAAAGTCAGTAACATTTTAGAATTTCTACTGACTAGTCTGACCACAGCAGTAAGCGTGACACCCTGGAAAAACAGCTCTTGTCATTTTTCTCATAGTACACAGCTTCTGGTGATGTCGTCTGTAGATCACAGTTTAGCATCTTCCTAAAAACCACAGTTCTGGTCCTTGCAGTTTGTGCTGTCTCTCTCTTCTAGCCAGACATATTGTAGTTATTTGGACTGTTTTGTCCAGGGAAGACTTACAGGCTTATCTTTTTTCTTTTTTTTCTTTTTTCATTCTTCTTTGTGTGGAATCTCACACGGGAACTCTTTTTCAGAACGATATTTCCTCTAATTTAGTAGGTCATCTTTCTGAGGCTCATTCTAGTAGTCTTCCTGTGGTAGCCAAAATGACAATCCCATTGCTCCCTAGGTTCAGATGTTCCTGGAAAAAACAAATAATGCAAGAAGCATTACATGGATGTAATTGCATTATGAATGTAGCAGGAGCTTTTAATGCCTTGCATACAAATCCTCTAAACCTCAGAACACTGCTCTGAAGAGGGAGACTTTGGAATTACCTTGGCTACTGGCTTCCTGCATCCCAGACTTTCTCTTTTCTAATGTATTTGTAGGAGAACAAGGAAGTTTTACCAGTAGTTTTTCAGACAGTGACTATTTCTGAGTAAATTCTTTTGTGTTTGAAATAATTTGCGGAGATTTTGACTTCGGGACTAGATTATTATTATTACATGGATAATGGGGGTTAATTGAACCACAATGAAGGTAAGAGCGGTGAGGAGTGAGTCTCTCTGGAACATGCACAGTAGCCTACTTAACATCTGCAATTGTGTGCAGATTGATTCCTCCAATAGAAAAGATGAACTAAAAAGTTCCTCTGAGATCATTGACATTTCAAATGGGAATCTTTCAAATGGCAAGTTAGTGATCTACTTGGGTCAGAATCTGGGCTTGTTAAATATGTCAATAATCTTACATAAATTACTGTTCAATAGCAGCACCTGCAGAACAATACCTTCAGGAGAAGTTGCCAGATGAAGTGGTTCTAAAGATCTTCTCCTACCTGCTGGAGCAGGATCTCTGTAGAGCAGCTTGTGTGTGTAAACGCTTCAGTGAGCTGGCTAATGATCCAATTTTGTGGTAAGTGAAAAGCTATTCCTCATTATCTTGAAAAATATTAGATGTGCAGCACAAGAGGCCAGTACAATAGAGAAATTGAAATGTTGATTGCAATTAGTTGAATTAAAACCAATTGTGTTTTAATATGTCTGGTTTACTTAAGCATTATTTGTTACTTATGAATGTGTTAACAGTTACTTACAATGTGTTAAACAGTAAAACTTAATTCTCTAGTAGCATAGATACTAAAGTAAAGGCTTGTTTAAAAAAAATCAGTGAGGTATTCCTTCAGTAGCCAGTCCTTCCTTTCTTTCCCTCTTTAACCTTTTTCATGCTTCTGTGGGTATTGTGTCCCTTTATGCAAAAAGAAAAACATATTTCTTAATGTTAAATGCAAGTTTTATCTAGTGTTAATTTGGGGAGGGGCAGAATGGAGGTAGGTGGTGTTTATTCTCATTTGTTTTCTTTAATGGTTGGATATTCAGGCTGTTTTTCCCTGTGAATCCACCCTCACCCTGGGTTTTTGAGAGATTGGATAAATGAGATCTAAATTTGCTTTATTTCATAAAGAAAAATAACATGTATTTCCTAGGCTGTTGTTTGTTGGGTTTTTGGTTGTTTTGGTTTTTTTTAAATAACGATTAAGACTAAAAGAAAAAGATTAAAATTTGAGTATAACATCACAAAAGTGTGGGGTAGGTTTTTTTTTCTGTCCTAAAGCCAGCCTTGGGGGTGTCTTGTCAGATGAATTGCAACTTCTGAGGCTCAGTGGCATCTTGTAAGTCTGGGCTTAATATCAGCAGGCTCAGGTACTACAATTATTTGTGTTCTGGCACTAATCAAAAGAATCCAATTGTGTGCTTTGTGTGCTATTTTCTTTTTTAAGCCACTGTAATCTGTCCACTGATGAACTCTTTTTGAAATACAGTGCATCATTTGTTCTCTGTGAATGCTGTTTTTTTTTTTTGGTAAGGTGAGGAAGAGGTGGTGGCACACTTTAAGTTTTGTTATTCTTATCCTACTTGCTTTCATAAGTGTTAAAGCTATGTTGCACTTAACACACAATTAGACTCTGATTCCACATACAGTGTAACTGCTTAAATTTTTTCATGGAAGTTGCATGTTGAGAACTCTGTCTCTTGGATCGTGAAACACATGTCAAGATTTTTCTTAGAAAAACACAGAAGTCAGTCCAAAAGAAAAAAAAAAGTTTTGGAAGTGTTTTTAAAATGGTTGGTACTGATCTCGGTCAAATTACTGTCACAGACTGGTGAATGCCGTTGGAAAAATCCCAGTTTTTAACATTTGGTGTGTTTATATTAAAATGGAAGAGTAATCAGAAATACATTAATTTTCTTTTCTGCTTGACACTTCTACTCAGGAAAAGATTGTATATGGAAGTATTTGAGTATACTCGTCCAATGATGCATCCTGAACCTGGTAAATTTTATCAGATTAATCCAGAAGAATATGAACATCCAAATCCCTGGAAGGAAAGCTTTCAGCAACTGGTAACAGTAGTATTCATTTACATTTGAATTCGTAGACTGTTTATAAAAGTAAAACCCCCAGCTTCTGAAATGTAGCTGACAGTAGTAATTATTTTGGGTTTAGACCTTAAGTGAGATGATGGTACTGAGGAGGTGGGAGAGATCCTTGTATTGCGTTACGAAGTTATTTCCTATTCCGAGGCACACTTTAGGGAGGCACATCACAGTAAAGTGGAGTATTTGAGCATCCAGCTCTTCTATCTTGGGTTTTCCTCATGTTTTTGCATCACTGAAATTCTGTGGAAAAGAATGTCATGGTCTGTGGCTCACAAATAAATTTCAAATAAATGGTTGTCATCATATATTATTAAACCAGCCTGCATGCTGGTTATCGGATTTGTCTGCATCATCCTCCAGTAAACCAAACAGCAGATTGATAATATCACTTGGGCTTAAATAGTGATTTGCAGCTGACATGACCTGAGCCAAACAAGTGACCTTTAAGGCACATGATTGAACCTCTAATCCAAAGTGTCAAAGGTATTGTAAGAATGGCTGGGTGTGATGTTTGAAAAACATAATAAAGGGAAATAAATATCATGGTAAACATATTATAGAATGCTGCATGTAATTAATTGGTTAATGAAATTACGAAGCCTGTTGTGGACAAATACTTGACTAGGCTTCTTTGTCCAGTACTCAATCAAATGTGAAGGTATAAGATTCTTATTTTTTTTCACTGTGTAAATGCAGTTTGGTTTTGGCAAGCTGCTAGACAATCAAAAGGTGAAAATAAGAGCACCTGTTGTGGAGTGGATAAGGTACATGAAGATTTTCACTCACTGTAGAGGCTTCTGGCTGTGTAAGCAAGTTAGCCTCTCTGTTTAGTTGATCACTCTCTTAGGGCTAGGCTTTTTTTTTTGGTGTTGCCACTTCAAATTGGGTACCTAATATGGGAGGTCAGTTAATGTGACCCTTAGTTCCTGGAACAAACTGATATCAGCAAATGACTTAATTGAGGGATTAATGGATCTCTTGTTTGTACATTCACATTCACCCATCTGCAAGCTTTCATAAACTGTTTTCCTCGTTTCAGTACAAAGGAGCACATGTAAAGCCAGGGTTTGCTGAACACTTCTACAGTAATCCTGCAAGATATAAAGGAAGAGAAAATATGTTGGTAGGTTTCTAAAGCAGCTCTTAAGAATATTTATGTATCTTTGTATGGCTATTTCTCTCTAAACTCGTCCCTTTTCTTCTAGTATTATGACACCATTGAGGATGCTCTTGGTGGAGTTCAAGAAGCTCATTTTGATGGACTTATCTTTGTTCACTCTGGTATATATACTGATGAATGGATATATATAGAATCTCCAATCACCATGATCGGTGCAGGTATTTAAACTGAGATACTTTGTCTCAAAGTATGACTTGTGTTAATTACCACCTTAATTACAAAGATAGTCTGGTGTATTAAATATCCAGTATAAATGCCCGTCTTTATTCATCAGCCTAGTAAGCAAGTATATTCTATGCAATATGCTGATGCTTCAGACTGAAGTACCGTTGTCTGCTTGTTAGCTCTTGGAATAGCTTACTTACCTTTTTATTTTGGTAGGAGAGAAAAAAAAAAATTGAATTTGTCAGAAAGCGTACTTAGTTACGTGACTGCAGTTGAAATTTTCAGGTGGTTCTTACAAAATTTGTTTATATATAACCTATCTCCAGAGTAGAATCCAGCAGTGGGAGCAAGCCCAAATTAGTATCTGTCCCACTTTCTTCAGCATCGTAATTCCATTTTGAGGTTGGAAATGAGAGCATCCAGCAGAAAGATTCTGAGGCTGGAGATTCTTTCTCTGTTCATCTCCCAACCGTTTCTCTAAAGGAGAACCTTTATGGAGAAGGAAGTAAGACTTTCAGAATAGGGAAGGTTTAAGAAGTGTTAATATAATACATCTGACTGCAAATTTTGGTGCTTGTGGAGCTGTTTGCTTTTCCTGTCCCTACTGTGAGTTTGCTAATCCCCAGTAGCATGATAGAGCAGTAAGAATTTAGACTGTCTTAATGTCTGGTAGAGACTTTGGTTATGAGGTCTCAGACCTCTTGCACCTATGGTAACTTAGAATTGAATTGCCTACGGCCTGCTTTTGCTGAGATACTGTCCGTCTGGGTTGGTTTTTTGCTTGATTTGGGGACTTTGGGTTTTTTGAAAGACGGGAGAAAAAAGTCCCTCTTTTCAGCTGTTTGTTCTTTGTAACAACTGTTCTGTTCTTGAGTGAACCTATTCTGGCGCTTCTTGTCTGCATTTTGCAGCCTTGGCAGTGAGAATGGTTTTGACCAATGCAGTCAGAACGTTCCGGTGTTAGTCTTAAAACCTGTCCCTGCAGATCTGCAAGAGGCAGCTGGGTTAGTATGTTAGTTTGTCAGTTCGTGACTAAATTTCTGAACCTAACATCCTCAACATCCCCACTTACTGTGCTTCATTTTGTGTTGTGGAGAGCTTTTGGAGCACAAACTGGATTCCTTTGGGATGAGACTAATCTAAGAGACGTGTCCTGGAATACTCTTACTGCACTCTAATAGTCGTTGCGTATTCAGTTGGAGGGACCAAGCTACAACTAGTCCAAAGTCAGTCTCTTCTACCTTTCCTCTCCGGCAGCGCGTGTGGTGTGGATGTCTGAGCCTCAGCGCTGTTTCAGTCCATAGGTACCACTCCTGTTCTGCTGCAGTGCTTGCTCGTGCAGACGTTGCCTTAGACAAATCACAACATACCCCCAGCTTCTGTTTCAGAAAGGGGATGACAGTAATAGATGCCAGTACAAATAGGTCAAGTCATATTCATGAAGTGTTTTAAATCCAGAAGAAACTGGATCAGCACTGGCCTAAAATATAAAATTTCTCCATTACTTCATGAGACTTGAAATGACATCTTCACTATCTGGTTAAACTTCTGCGTGTTCTCTGGCTCCTTTTTAAGTTTTTTAAAGACCCTCTGCTTTCCCTTCCACTGAAATTAACCTAAGTTATTCAAGAAAAACAGTTATCTTAAACTACAGTTCATTAAAAGTGAGGGATCTGCATTGGGTATTTTTGTAACAGAATAGCTGTCTTGGGGAACAAAACCTCCAAGAGGAATCCAGAAATGCTGGATGTATTTATATTTCAGTTTCTGGCACTGCTGTCTCTTCACTTCCTCAGACTTTCTCCACTGAATGGTCAGTGACATTGTAGAGGGAGTCAATTTTCATTTGTCTGGAAAAGAAAACAAATTAAAGTGAACCACTAAGCCTTGGAGAACTACCTCTTCTCTGTTCAGTCTGCTGTGCTTTTCAGAATAGTAGGATTAAGGCAGCACCAGATCTCTGCAATTCTACTCAGATTTCTTTAATAGTTTCTTCTGCTGACTTCAGAAGCACAGCTTTTACATACCTCGAGCTTTCAGGAACCTTCTGCTGTCTCATATAAGCAAAATGTTCTTAGAGAATAACGCCTGGTATTCTACATTTGTTGTTCTGTTTAATTTTGGGGTTATTTCTTTCTTTCCTTAAATTCAGGGGAAGCAGTCAGGTTCAGGAGGAAGCCTTTGGAGATACTCCTTGTTCTGTGGCTTATCTGAACTGTCAAATGAGAAGCAAGAGTAGAAGTCCTGTAAGGAAATTGATGCATCTGGTTGGGTGGACAGAAATACCTGTGAATTTCTTAAAGGAATTCTGTTTTCCAGGGTTGGGGAGGGGGTATCAGATCACTGCAGGAACACAAGCCTTCCATGAAGTGCTCATCTCGCTTAAGACAAAAGTCTCTTATCTTAATAGCTGTGTTTCAGCAGTTGTACAGGCATGTGTCCTGACAGGAAAATCGTTCACTGAATATGGGTTTTTTCTGTATTTTAGGAGATACAGGTTTCATTTTCCGCCTTTATTTTCCATTTGAATTAAATAATGTTCAAGTCAGTGAAAAAGGGATTATCAAAGGATTTTCCAGTCAAGAAAAAACATTAATAAAAACAATGAGTATTGCTGTTATTTTAAGGGTAGAAAAATCTATGGTAAAGACTGTCATAATTAGATGGGTTTTTTTTTTTACTTTTGAGTGCAAGAGAACTTTCACATGCCTGAATTCTTCTTTATATACCTGTTCTGCATCTTTGAATTAAAATTGTACTTTAGACTAGTTTGGAGCTGTGTTCTTTGCTGTAGATTTTACAGACTGCAAGATCAGAAAGGGCCTCTGCATTTTTGGCCTGATACAATTGAACAGGGTCACAATTACTTCCTGCAGAATCTGGTAATTTTTCTATTAGTGGACTGAAAAGTGAAATTGGTTTATTCCTTTTGAGGAACAAAAGAATTCTGAGGCAACATCCAGTTCATTTTTAATTCTTTAGGCAGCCCCTTCTCATAGACTTTCTGTTAAATTATTTCTAAATGTTCTCAACTTTGTCCTCAAACTGAGTGTGAATTCCAATTCCAATTCTTGGTTACAGAATTAGTAGCCCTTTTTTTTCCTTTTTTTTTTTTAATACTGGTTTCACTCTTCTAAAGTGGTCTAAGCCAAAAGTTTCAGTTGTATCTGAAATTTCAGATATTCCTCTTAATATTTCTGTTGCAAAGATTCAATAGGATGTTGCAGAGAGTATCTTTGATGCGTTTAGAATGAAACCAATGCTTGAGCAAGACCCCTTGCCTTTTCAGCCTTTTCCTTGGGGGGGACCTAAATGCAATGGTCTTACGAATTGACATGTTCCATAATGGGCATTCTGGGACCCCCCAGACTCAGAGACCTGTAGAGTAATTTGTGTGCGAAGAGCAAGGAGATGTCTGTTCAGAACATCATTCAAGTGCATGGCAAACACCTCCAAGCACAATTCCACAAATCTCTCTGCCTGTTTGGTAGCATTTCAGAGCATCTAATGTGAAGTGTAATTTTTCCTTGCCCTCCTGAAGAGGGGAACATAATTCTGGTATTAATTTATTGTTCTTTTATTGCCTGTTAAGGGCTCCATTTATTTTCTGGTTTTGATTCACCTGCACTATTGTGGTGCTGTTCTTTCTCAGATGCTGGTATACTGTTGTGTGTGTGCCAGTGCACTTGCACTAAGCTGAAAAACAGTTAATTATATATGAAATAAAATCATAGAATGGTTTGGGTTGGAAGGGACCTTAAAGATCATGGAGTTCCAGCCCCACTGCCCATGGGCATGGACATCTCCCACTAGGTGTCCAGGTTGCTCAAAGCCCCATCCAGCCTGGCCTCAAACTCCCAGCTTCTCTGGGCAACCTGTTCCAGTGTCTCACCACCCTCACAGGAAAGAATTTCTTCCTAATATGTAATCTAAATCTCCCCTCTTTCAGTTTAAAACTGTTGCCCCTCATCCTGTTGGTCCACTCCCTGATCTAGAGTCCCTCCCCATCTCTCCTGTAGCCCCTTTTAGGGACTGGAAGGGGCTCTAAGGTCTCCCTGGAGCCTTCTTTTTTCCAGGCTGAACAACCCCAACTCTCTCAGCCTGTACTCAGAGCAGAGGTGCTCCAGCCCTCTGAGCATCTTCGTGGCCCTCCTCCGGACCCATTCCAACAGGTCCATGTCTTTATGTTGGAGGCTCCAAATCTGAACACAGTACTCCAGCTGGAGTCTCATGAGAGCAGAATAGAGGGGCAGAATCACCCCCCTCGACCTGCTGTTACCAGACCACAGAAAAATATTTGGTATGATGACACAAGTCCTCATCAAAGCCTCTTTTCGTTGTTATCTAGTACTAAGTGAATAGTGGTATGAAGAAGAGCTAGACTACCTTAAAATATTTGCAGCTCTGCAGTAATGAAAGCAGAGATCTGCCTTTTAGATAGGGAGAACAAGCTGGATAATGATGTAAATGTTGCTTCATTCTGACTGGCACCTTTCTGCTCTGAGTGATAAAGAACAGGCCATGCCGCTTCTCTGTACTAGTGTCAACAGACAACTGAGAAAGACCTGCTTGTGAGAAATCTTCAATAAAATACAGAATTTAGGGCAAGCATTTAGTCACGTTTCTGTGTCTCAAGTTGGGAATGGTTTGAAATTGCTGTCAGATGAGTCATCTCCTATAATATGTGGAACTTCCATATTTACATTTCATGTATTGAGGAAGGCTTCTTCTGGCTTGCATATTTAATGTGCAGTTTTGAATCAGGAAAAGGATCTTGTTTGTGAATGAGTATCATTGAATTTATAGCAATGTAAGGCTGTTGTTAACTTGTGCTCCCTCTGCTGGCTGTTGCCATATCAATGTAAACATTTCCTTCCCTTGGATTAAAGATAAAGAATAGAGCAGAGCCTTGCTAATAACACCAGAACTCAAATTGCAGATAATGGGAACTTGCAGATGAACCATTTTGAAGCCTCCTGTTGGGAGGTTTCAAACCATACTTTCAAAAGTATAGTTCAGTCTAATTTTAAAGATTTTCCTCTAAAAAAATCATGAGGATATCGGTTCAAAACTCTGAATCTTACATTTGAGAAGTGTGGGGAGTTCACTTGTAGGTAGGTCATGAGCAGATTACTAAGTAGTTGTTTAAATTGGTTCAAATTAGTGATGGAATGTATGTGGCTTTAATAAAAAGGTTTAGAATACCAAAATAAATTGTACTTCGCAGAATTACAGTGCCTCTAGATGGGTATCCATGTTTAAATTGTTAATTCTGTTTGTTATAAATAGTAGCCAAAAACTAACTCTATACAAGAGAAGATTTTTCTCATTGTACTAGATATTAAATTGGTGCAGGGTTTTCTTGATTGAAGACTAGTTCCTTCATTGTCTTTGAAGCTTTGTTTTAAGATTCTTCTGACATGAAGGTTATTTGCGTGCCAAGATTTCCTTTGTTGGTTTGAACAGAATTCTGTAAGTCTTTTGAGGATTTTTTTTTTCAGTGCACAAACTAAGTCATAATAAATGTCTTCTTTACAGCTCCTGGAAAAGTAGCAGATAAAGTTATAATAGAAAACACTAGGGATTCCACCTTCGTTTTTATGGAGGGTTCTGAAGATGCCTATGTTGGATATATGACAATCAGGGTAAGAACCTCAAACTTCAGTAGAGCTTTTAATAATTTCATTTTAATGCCTGAGCAATTAAATAAATACTACATTTCTGTGTTGTCTTCCTTTTTCAGTTTAACCCTGATGACAAATCTGCCCAGCACCACAACGCACACCACTGCTTAGAGATTACCGTGAACTGCAGCCCAATTATAGATCACTGTATTATTCGAAGTACTTGTACGGGTTAGTGGGCTTTTTATTACTTGAAATTAACACTGTGTTTAATGTTGCTAAACTAACCAAGGCGCATGGAAGCAGCAAACAAATTGATTATGATCACTACTGGTATATTTCCTTTTTTGATGCAGGTGTTTATACAGGTCTGCAAGCCTTACTTGCCTTGAAATGACATTATTACAGTGACTTCTTTGTGTCCAAGACCTTTGTGGTGACATGTATTTGGTCTTCTATTCCAATATTTCATACACTGAACAGTTAGTTTTAAACCTGAAAAGTGACAGTTTATATAAACTTCCCTGGTTTTGGTGTGTATATATAGTTGTAGCTGGCAGGAGAGGGCATCTGAAGGGGGCACACAGGGGACTCCTACATTAGGTTCATTGCAATATGTGCAGTATTGGGATTGATGGTATTAAAACAGTCATGAGCTGTAACTGCTACACTAAGTTTACTTTCCTGTCAAGAACAGAATGATTTGACACACTCCGAAGTATGAGTTCCTAGCTCTACAGGTAGAAGACATGCATAGTGTGGACACTTAGACTCATTTAGACTCAGAGATAAGGAGGAACTTATACTGCCTGATTTGGGAAACGTTGGTCTAAATTCGGGAAAGAAAGAGCCAGAGGCAGCATAAGTGAGAGGCTGGATGGCAGGTCACAGTCTTGGCAGGAGGATACTGCACTTTGCAATTACTAGACACAAGACATGACAAGTTTGATGTGTTGGAACACAACCAGATGAAAAGGAGTTGGAGTGTCAGAAAGAAGAGGTACAGGAGAATCAAGATACGGAGTCTTTGCTTGGAAATAGCAAGATAAACTTGATATACCTAAGTTCAGCTAGTGAAATGGAAGGGATCGATACAGCAGGCTGTGCATAAAGGTTGATGAGCTCAACATAAAGGCAAGGAAACAAGGTCTTCAACTAGATATAAAAATGCCACTTTTCTGATACAAACTCTGGAGGAGGGAATTCTGCAGGGAACTATAATACGAACGGTGGAAAGATTCCTTGTCTGTGCATTGTAGAGGAAGATGTGCTCTTTCTTGGAGGTTTCAGGATATAAAATGCTATTTCACTTTCGGTCAAGGCAGCTCTACGCTTCACATCACCATCTGTTTTATTGGAGACGCATCAGCTAATATGTGGAAGTCTTAAAAATGAAAAAAGAGGAGCAGAGGACAGCTAGCTGCTCTCAGTATCTTGATTTCTTTGTTTAATGCTGAATACTGGGAAATTGAAGTACATGAAGAAAACTTGTTCTGGAAGTTCCTGTTGGGGACCCTGATAACAAATGAGAGGAATTAGATTCTTTTCTTGGACTCCATTCAGCTTGGATATAAAATAGTTTGAAGAGCTGCATCATTTCATAGTGAAATGTGTGCTTACAGATAAGCTAGTAGGTCTTGGATGTTTTTGGGAAAATTGTTTATTAAAATTAAGCTTTGATAATTTTTTTCATGACCACTTTTCATTATGAAAGACTTTCTGAGAATTTTGGACTTCTTGTTCTCCTCAATACTCTGGATTCCTCAGTGTTTGCCACATTGAATTGTTGCTTCTCATATCCAAAGCTAAAATTTCTGATCAATTTTGGAGGCTGTGTGTAGGCTGTACTATCATCACTTATTGATTATTAATTTTTATTGACCTTTTTAATCCTACCAAGCCTTGCTGTAACCTACTCAGGAAGTACTGAGTGTGTGTAAAAAAAGAGAGGAAGAGTGGCAGTCTGCCAGAAAAGGCATTTGGTGTTTCCAAGTCAGTGACATCTCTGAAATATTGATCCATAACCATTCAAAATCTTTCCTAGCACATGCTTGATGCCCTCTCTGTAGATCTCCTAATTGCATTAAAGCATATTTCTACATTATGTCATATGTGAAGTTCTTAATGTATGTAATATGTAAAGATGGGAGCTATGTAACTGCAAGTGATTTAAGCTGGAGGTTTCTTGCTGCCAGTCCAGAGCATCTTTGAAATATTTTTAAATAAAGTTTAAATGGCAAGATCCTGAGTCTAGAGGGTCTATTGCCTCCATTGTAGAGGAAATCTTATTAGTCCTTGCCTTAGTAGGTAAAAGAAGTAGTGGATGCCAGTGTGCTGCCTTAAAGTATTGTTTAAGTGTGTGCAATCATTATATTCTGTGTAAACAAAATAAAGCCTAAGCCAGTAATGCATGTGCTTCGTAATATAAAAGGACCAATTTCACACCATGAATAATGAAGTCAAGTGAAATGAGTTAGAATAAAGATTGCTTTCATTTAAACAAGCAAAAAGTGATAAAGGTATGTTTTTAGAACATCACACTGCATTCTCAAAAATCCCCAGTTCCTCAGTGTCACCAAAAGAGGTAGAGGAAAGGGAACTGAAAGCAATATGCTTCAATTGAAAGCAAACACAAAAATTGAGATGTTCTTAGCAATTAATATAAATAGGGAACTAAGACTTGCAAGATACTGTAGGACCACCCCCACACTCTCATACAAACACCCCAACAAAATACACCCCACGCCCCCAGAAGAACTTGATAAACAAGGCAAGATATAACATTTGTCTAGAAGAGACAGCGCTTGTGTCTTGGGGAACAAAAAGAGTTTTAGCAGTGATGCTAAGACGAATTTGAATGGCAAAGTGTTGTGTAATTTTTGTTCCATATTTAATGAGAATGGGCAGAAATGATAAATGTGCTCATACCCTAGAGGGATCATAAAATACGTTCCACTCCTGACAGTAACCGTGGATGAGGTTAAACAGCTGTAAAAATAGACATTCTAAAATCAAAATCATGCAGGAGTTTTAAAAGTAACTGGCCAAGAAATCATCTGGGCTCCTATTATGTATGAACAGTAACTTGAAACCTGGGTGAGATGGTGTGTGTCCCTGGGGGTGGGCAGCAGGGGGGAGACTGAGCTGCCTATTGATGCTGGGTAGAATATTGAGATAGTAAATGTGGGGGTTTGGTCAATCAATAATTTCATATTAATGGCTGAAGCAGATACAGTCTTTATTTACAGAAAGTTACAATGGTTGCATCACACTGTCAGCATTTTTGATGACTTGGACTAAAAGATGCCTGAAGTCCTGGTGTAATTACATAGATCCTTAAAAAATATTTGACTTCAACATATAGTGCCTTAAAACATTAGAATTTTACAGAATTACCAGAGCACACATTAAAGAGATGAAAAAGCCATTTAGAATAATCCTGAAAGTTTTTTTTTGTGGCTATTTCAAAGATGACTTCTTGACTTTTCACCACTTTATCAATGACTTGCAGAGAAGAAATAAAATGCATATTGATAAAACTTGAATGACAAGAAAGACTTAGGGTATCATAAATAACCTGGAGGATGGGTTGCTCTGCCCTTTTTGGAAGGTGGGCTCTCAAAAAATATTCACATTAGTGTGGGCAAGTGTGAAATTAGATACACAACTCGCTTTTGTTCTTATTTTCAAGTGACAAACCCCTCTCCAGGGAAGTTGGATTCCTGGGAGAAGCTTAAAGACAGCTAAACATGAGCCCTCGTGTAGTCTGTAGTGGCCAAAAGAACTGATGTGACCCTTAGTTACACTTGTGGGAATATTAAGGAGAAGTAGAGAGACACTGTTACGCCTCTGCTTAGTCCTGCTTCAGAATAAAGTGCTCTTTCCCGGTGTCCATAGCAACATGTTGAAAATTTAAAAATAGTGCCCTGAAAAGTCCTCAAAGATAAAGCAGAAAAATTCAGTTGTAAGGAAAAACATACTGACTGCCATTTCTTACTTTATCAAGGAGGGAATTGCGTGCGCTAAATCCCTGCGCGTGTTGGGTATGGCATAATGAGAGCCAGTCACTGGGTGCTAAACCTGGAGGAATTCAGATGAGCAATTAAAGCGTAAATTAACAACTCTGTAACCAGCTAACAAGCTTTATGGTGGTTTCTTAGTTGTTGGAAATATTCAAATCAAAACTAAACGTGTTCTTAAAAGATACGTGCTGAAGTTCCTGCTGCTAGGATTGAGGCAGGAATTAATTCAGGGAATTATTACAACCTGTATTATTCATAAGGTCAGACTAGACAATCAAAATAATTTCTTTATGATTTTTTTTTTATAAAAAAAGCTCTGTAAATGAGTTTATGAATTATTAAAGTGTAGTCTTTGTGGTACTACGCTAGAAGGTAATGTGAAAACTTGCTAATAGAGCGTGTAGTGGCTTGCTTATTTAGTGATATTTAATTGCACGTGTTTTGTGGGCCAGATACCCTGAGATGAGGTCTTTGCCTTTCTCAAGTCGCTGTGAATCTGCCGTTGACTTTTAGCGGCTGCAGAATTTCATATTTCCATGGTTCATGGAATTGAGCTGATCTGATGAAACCCTGAGCAGTTTGAGTCCTGGTTGCCTGAAAAGAGTTTGATCTCTGAGTAACGATATGGCAGCTGAAGGCATCTAAGGAGCTGCAGGGAGAAGCTTTGTCATTCAGCTGGGAAGAGACCTGTTGGTTTCCAACACGTGGTTCTGTACTCAAGACTGTGCTGCTTGTATCCTGTTCATCTGTAGTTGGACAGTGTGTCTTTGTACGCCACAAAATTATTATTTGTTTGGGCTCTTTGAAGTAGTGGGTTATGAAAGTTTAAAGGGAAGTAAAATAAGGCAGTAATTAGCATAGAACTTTGTTATGTTTTGGTTGTCCTTTGTCTTGTGAACAGTCAGTATAGAGTGGGCCTAATGTAGGGAAATAAATGAGGGAGAACTTTCATAAGCATGAATTATTATATAAACGACTGTCTATTCTGGCAGTCTTATGCAGCTGTGTAACCTTGGCAGAGTGGTTTTTAAAGCAATTCCTACCTTATTTTTTCGCATCTGCAAAATGATGACATTAGTGTTTTTCTGCCCGTGGCTTGCAGTGCTTTGGCACTGTGCACGCCCAATCTCTTTTAAAGATCAGTTCACACTATAACTTTTCTTGCAAAAGCACTGCCAGGCTATTTATAAATTCACTGTGCTTTGAAGCTATGGTAACTGTACTGTTTTCTTCCAGTTGGCTCTGCAGTATGTGTTAGTGGCCAGGGAGCTTGTCCTACTATTAAACACTGTAACATCAGCGACTGTGAAAACGTTGGACTTTACATTACAGACCATGCACAGGTATTTTTCGATGTCAGTTTCTTTACTGTGATAAAATTGGTTTATTGTTCTTGATTCCCATCTTAATTTACGTTTTTATTTCCTAGGGAATATATGAGGACAATGAGATCTCCAATAACGCATTAGCAGGGATTTGGGTTAAAAACCATGGAAATCCCATTATCAGACGGAATCACATTCACCACGGACGCGATGTTGGCGTTTTCACTTTTGACCATGGCATGGTAACGTATATGTTTTCTTTTGAAGAAAGAAATACAGATGTTCATCGCTAAAGTCTTCAAATTTTGCCTGTCACTGAAGAAATATTTTTTAAAAGATGCTTTTACATGTCAACAAATACTCTAAAATATGCTTACTGCTCTTCTCTTGCCCTCCAGTGGGCAACTTCAGTTCAAAGACCATTTTAGCTGCAAGAGGTTTGAGCAATTTTTTTGCAGTTGATTGGCAGCCTGTTACATCAAATTCTGTGGCAGTGACAAAATACCTCTTGAAATAGGATGTAAATGGTAGGCTTACATTTACGCTATCGCTTCATTCTTTTTCATTTGAAATAGAACAAAAAATAAGGTGCTGGAAGATTTAAAAATGAAATGATCTGTGGAGACTTATTTAGTCTTATTTTAATGTTAAATCTCTGACACAGGGTATGTCCAGCTTCTTTGAGAAGAGGACTTTTCTAGCTTGGAGGTAGTTGTGCAATTTTAACACAGGATTTTCTTTCAGAATTCAGGCCTTCTTTCATAAAAATGTTTGTTTCTGTGGTGTGAAAGTGATAACTTCCATGTACACGCAAAGTGTAGTGAGCAATGAGTTTGTGTAGCCCTTGAAGTTAACAGAATGGATTTTTGCCAGTGAAATAAAAGATTATAATTTGCTGCTTTGTTTAGCAAAATATTCTGCATGTCTTCCAAACAGTGCCAAATCATTGTTTTTTCTGCTTGAAGTCCCAATTCCCCCCACTCAGCTGGCAAAAATAAGCTGTTTTCTTCTAGTCGCTCTTAAAATGGCAGATCTTTAAGAACTCTTTCTGCAGAGCAGGGGGGTTGGAACTCGATGACCTTTAAAGGTCCCTTCCAACACAAACTATTCTATAATTCTATGAAAATCACAAAAATAGAAGCACAAAATATGATCAGAGTATGATGAACTAAATGTCAAACCGAGTAAGGGATGCTGAAGTTCATACTCTCGCTGTCGGATCAAGTGTAATGTTGAAAATCAACAGGATTTCAGGTTCCCTTTTGCCTTCATGAGGATACCACAGAATTTGATTATCTTGCTGTGGGCATTGGATACTGCAGGACTTGGATTGCCTATAACTTTGGCGATAGTGAATAATAAACTCTCTAGTTGGTTTGCTTGGGAGGTTGTATTTTAAAAGATAAATAGGAATAGATAATATAGATAAGACAGATAAATAGGAAGCTCTTCTCTGCTGCTGTAACGAAAACCTCACTGTAATATACTTGATTTAAGAACTCTGCTGAAGAATGAGTTCATCCAAACCAGTGCATATTTCGTCTACTTGGGGATACCAGTGCATGTTCCCTTCCATTCATTTTTTTTTTCCTTATCATTACTGCCTGGCACTTCTTGCCTCACTATGGCTAAATACACACTAGGGTTCTTCTTTGGTGAGACTGTAATTAAAACTGGTATGTTGTATCCACAGATGTTCTTTGCAAGTAAATGTCTTTCATCATCTAAGTAGTAGTTTTGATGGTAGGTCTTCTTTAGTCCTGCAGAAAGGTAAATAATACTGGCAAAAAAACACGTGTAAAAATGCAAGCATTAGACACTAGTGGCTTTGGCTAGCTGAGAAAGATGAGTCCTAAAGTCACACTCTTGCAGACATGGCTTAGGTGTAGACTGGACCTTTGTGTTTTCTCATTTCAGTTTTCTCACCTTATCTTCTGACCTTTGGATCCACCATTCCTTCCATATCCCTGATGCATTTTGTCTTGCTGTCACCCCCTCACCCCCAATTTAGTATGTTCAGAGATCTAACTACAGTAGACATTCATTTTTAACTTTGACTCATTCAATGCTCACTCCAAGGAAACTGTAGTCCACAATTTTTAAAGTAAACCTATTCCTCAATAAAATATTTATCAATGCAGGTAGTAAATTGCTTTAATTTTCCTACTGAACTTCTCTGTGAGGATTTTCTACACTCTGTGTGTTGTGTTGGGGAACTCTTGGCTAGGTCTTAGATGCCTAGTGAATAAAATAATAATCTCCTAGTAAGACATTTCTTTGGGGAAATAAATTTCCATAGTTTTGATGAATGGTTAATGCAATTATAGAATGCAATTATTGCTAATACATAACAGAACAAGCTTTCAGGAAAAAAAAACAAAACGTTTTATTATGGGTAAGAGGAAGAAGAGAAGGAGCTGGTTTTTACAGATCGGCATTTTGATCCATGATGGGTGTTTTCAGGCTTACTAAATTTGGGATCTTTTTTTCCCTTTGTTGGATATCTTTCTTCCCTTGTAAGTACTCATTCTTTTGCTTTACTTCTAACTCAGATCTCGTCAGGTTCTTGATGAGTGTTGGCAGCCTGGAAATAGCATTTACAGAAAATCCACTGTGGATGGCCTTTCTCCTTTCCACCCAGGTTGCTGGGGAGGCAGGAGAGAGGAGCAACGCAGTACTAGCTGTAGCTGTTGGGTTTGCAGGTTCCTGCTCTCGGTGGAAGGTAAACAGGGCACAGAGAGCTGTGATTTTTTGCTGCTGGCATAAAATTTTCTTGCCAGTGGAAGGTCAAACGTGGTGGGATTCTGCTCTGTCAGGTGCCTTTTCTCCTCTCTCTTCGTTACAAATACAGGAGTGTATTTGTTCTGTGTTGTGCAAGGTTATACCAGCCCAGGAGAATGCCCTTCTAGCAGTCTGCTGATGGATTTCTTTATATCATTTTATATTCTCTAGAAATGTAGTTGTTTAGCCATTTTGCAAAGGGTGCTGGAAAACTGAAGATGTTACGTCTGTGTTTTATATTATCTGATTGTTTGGACACTGCCACTTTAAGCTGTATTAACATACTGTGTAAGCACTCCTAATCGGCTTCAGTGAGTACCTATACATCCTTCCAAGACTTAAACAGGCTCAGAAACACATAACAAAGTGATTTCAGTTAGAGAAAAGCTGGGAAAGGACAGTGCTTCAGTAACTCCTGGAGGGGTGATACCTGTATGTAGGCTTGAGGGTTAATTGGAAAGTCTGGCAAGGAGCTGCTGCTTGTTTAAGTACTGAAGTATAAATATTAAATATAAAAATACTGAAATATTAAAAAAAAAATTAAAAGCCAGACTGAATTTAACTTGATTCATTTTAAATAAAAGTGTATTTGATTTATTTTCTTACCAGTGGAATGCCCGTTCCAGTGCTGTGATCAGTGTGATATCACAAACAAAGTGGAATAGAAATAAATTTTTCTTTTTCTTTCTTTTTTTTCCTTTTTTTTTTTTTAAAGGAAGCACTAGCACATTAAGGAGAACATGTGAATAATATTTATCTCAGCTGCAAATATTATTGAAATCTTTCTTAGTCATAAACTCCTTTGGAAGATCCGCCCCCCCCCTTCCATCTCAAAGGCTGCTTTTGGCAGCGTTCTCTGTTCTGTATCATGCTGCTGATGGAGTTGATGTAATGACATCATTGGCAACATTTGCATACTCTTTCAGATAAAAATCCTACATACCTAAACAAATGAATGGATTTTCTATGTTCACTGTTCTCGCTTCCCTTCTGTTATTTTTGGGAGTGTAATTTTTTATTTTTTTTTCTTCCTTGTGACTGTGCAGTGGGATAAGTACATTCCAGTGCTGAATTCCTACCCTACGTGTTCTTTTCCCGTGGGTTTCTGTGCTGGAGAGCGGGCTCTGAAAGGTTCAAGAGTGTTTTGTGTTTCGGTTTTGTGCTCTCAGACCATTCTTTGTGTTTTGATACTTGTAGAAACTTAACCTCTTCTTTCTAAACCGGCAATATTCTGACGTTTGCCTTGGTGCTTGTGCCAAATGTTCAACAAGCAGACATGAAAAATGCAGCGTGGTACTGGCAGTGCCTTGTGCTGACCTCTCTTGCCTGTGATGAGTTACCAGACTTTTTTCATAAATTGTATTTACTAGTTGTATGCAGACAACAGATAACTTCTGATGCACTGTAAGGATAAGCATCATTTTGTAGTTTATAGCTGAGATCTAGGGATAAAAGTCTTAATTCTGGTTTCTCCCAAATGAAGAATGTAGCACTGTTGCTTGTTTTTCTTTTTGATGAAAGAAAATTATAGTAGCTTGTGTTTAAGTTGGGTGATCGTGACTAGTTGACAGCTCAAGCTTTTAAATACTACAAATCAGATAATTTTAAAGAAGTACATATATAAAGTCCAAAAAATATAAATGAGGCTTGTGCCAGTTTCTATACAGACTGTAATAAAAACTCAGTTGGCCTTTTGCTGCAATAGCAAATTTTTCCTATGCACTAAAAATAAAGGGTTTGTTTTGCATCTTGAATGTGGTTTTCTTTATGCCGCATTTGGATTTTCATAAAATCCACCAACTCTCAAATAAAGACTATTCCAGGCTTTGGAAGGCAAACTTTTATAAATGTAGCTTTTATGCCGTCACTCACACTTATTATTGCTATTTAATTAAGTTGATACAGAGTCAGATACTCTTTAGCAGTTCATTTCTTTCTATCTTGGTCTCTTGGTTTGTTTTTTTCTTTCTTGCCCTGGTAGGAATACAAGTGTCAATATATGTTTAGGGAGTGTTAAAGCTTGTACAACTCTTTCTCTTCTTTTTCTTTTTTTTTTTTTTTCTTTTTTAAATACCTTTATAGTCCAAGTAATAACATGAAATACCTCTGTCTTTCTCTTACCTAATGTGCTCTTTGAGACAAAGGAAGAAAAAAAAAACAAACACCTTTTAGTAATACACAGGGGAAAAAATTCCTCTGAGAAGAAGAGCAGTGAACAAAATCCCCTCAGTTACAAGTTTTAACCCTCGTGCATTTCAAAGCAGTATTTGTTAGACTAGATAAAATGCAGAAAGCAAAAGAAGAAAGTTCAATTACCGAGTGTTTCTTGATGTAAAAAGTCTCCTGAGCTTGCCCAGCTGCGCAGGAACCCTCCTTTGTCATCTCATCAGCTTTTTCTGTGCCCTACGTAGTGTGTGGGAACATCAACTCTACCATGACCATGGTGGTGTCTGTCCGTGATGACTTTCTCTGTTCAGATCTTACCAGGCTGCAGTGGTGTGTTCTTGCCCCCACTCTGGAGCCCTTGTCCTGTGCCCACAGCTAATGCTTTCCTGGTATTTTAAATAAATTTGGTGTACAAAGCTACTTCTTAGCATTTAGGATTTTTCAAGCAGAAAGCTACTGCAAAGGTATTTTGAGTCTCCTTACACTTGGTATTCTTCTGTAAGGTTAGAATTTTTATTTTTTTTTTCCACTTGCATTCCTCCTTCTGCCAGTTCACCTGGAAATGTTCCCCAGCGTGCCTGGGGTGGCTTTGTGGAATCTCTTTTTTTTTCTTTTCCATAGCTATGCCATGTATAAAAATTCATTTAAATCAAGTTTTGTTGTAGGCATACGACTGCTGTTGCAGTGTCTAAATGGAAATGCACACCGAGCGGGGCAGGGGGAAGTCTAGCAGTTGGCCACTCAGACCAGTCCAGCCCTGGAAAAATTCCTCATTTCCCCCATCTGGATGTAATGATTCCAACCAGTCATTTCAAAGAAATTTTGGATGCTTCTTCCTCATAAATCATATTCTTATGGTTCTGGGTCTGAAAAGAAGTAGGTGGTCTTTTCCACAGCACTGTCCTTTTGGATCTGTGGGCATTATGGCCTTTTGAAAGGAGTCTGATCCTTAGGAGCTGCTCAGGAATCCTGATATTCCCTCCTCTTCAAGCTGCTACATCCAGAGTTGCTGGGTTTTTTTCTTGGTATTCCATGGGTATTGATAAATAGCAATGCAGAGTGTCCTTGAAACAGTATTTTATTTGGAGGGGGGGGAAGATACAGTGACAGTAGCTGTTTTAATTCGCTATATCGCTATTTGCATATTGTCAGGTCCTGTTTCCTTTTAAATCAGGATTGTGTTTCAAGGGGAGGGAGGGGAAAGAAGGGAATAACCTTCGTTTTTAAAAGGACTTTTACAGGAAAGTGCATGTTTTGTGTCTTCAGGGTTATTTTGAAAGCTGCAACATACACAGAAACAGGATAGCAGGTTTTGAAGTGAAGGCGTACGCCAATCCGACGGTAGTTCGGTGCGAAATCCACCACGGCCAGACCGGAGGAATCTACGTGCATGAAAAAGGAAGAGGACAATTCATAGAGAACAAAATCTATGCAAACAATTTTGCAGGCGTTTGGATTACCTCAAACAGCGACCCAACAATAAGGTACCGTTTTACTACTCAGAAGAAAAGATTTGATGGGGATGGCAAAAGTGCAGTTTTATTTCATTTATTTGTAATGAACTGTAAATACTCCAGTATACATAAAAATGAAATTTCTGTCTACATCTGGTTGAACTCCTTTTTTAGTTTGCAGGTGTACTTGGAAGTGTGTATTTCTCAAAATGACAGAATGTAAATTCTCTATTTTAAATCTGAATATTGTGCAGTCCTTGACACTACAGGCATGTATAGTGTTGTACAGTATATTATAATCATTCCATAACGTGGAAACTCTCGTTTCTTAGGGGCAATGCAATTTTTAATGGGAATCAAGGTGGTGTTTACATCTTTGGTGATGGACGAGGCCTTATTGAAGGAAATGACATTTATGGTAAGCTGATTTGCACATTGCATCTTGAGTTCTGAGAAAAATGACAATGTAAGTTGTTTTAAATAACATTTTTGTTAACAGGTAACGCGTTAGCAGGAATACAGATTCGAACAAACAGCTGTCCCATTGTTCGACACAACAAGATTCACGATGGTCAACACGGCGGGATTTACGTCGTGAGTATTGCCTACAAATTGGCATAAAAACCTGTTTTCTCTTCATGTGAAAGTTAGGAAAGAGTACTCTGTGCAAAATGTTTGATTGTACTTAAAACAACTGAGTTTCTTACATTATAAACGAGGTTAATTGTACTAGAGTGAAGCTGGTGCTGGTATTTAAAAGCTGAATTCTCTTACGAATGTCACTAAATTATTTCTATTACAGAGTAAAAGATTGAAAATGGGATAGATGATGGATTTTCAGCATTTCTTGGTTAAAAGCTTTTTAAAAGATGTAGTTTTCATAGTAGTCTGTCATTATCTAAAGAAAAAATAATTAGAAATGTATTCAGCTTTTTTGGAGTGTAATGTGTTTACCACTAACCTCAGAAAACATATTTATTTTTTTTGCCTTCAGGATGATACACATTGCAACTGCTGTACGCTCGTGTATTGTAGAAGTGAGGAATAAAGCCCAATTCCCAGCATGTGCAGGGGCTCTGCTAATTGAACTGAAAGAGCTCTCAGGTTCCCTTTAACAATAGCAGATTTTTTTAAAGAAATATTTGCCTTATCTTTCTGCCAGAAGTCACCTGAGGCCCAGCTGATGCCGCGAGTGATGGGCTTCTTCGGGTCCTTCTGTAAATCAGCTGTCCCTGACCCGTTGTGTTACTTTTAAGCACAAACACGTGGTAAAAATAGTTATTTTAAGAGAAACACCAGTTTTTTGTCAGTCTGGTGGACAGGGCTGGGTGTAGGTTTCAGTGCCAGGAGCCAGAGCTTTCATCTGGTGGCCCTGGGGAAGGTGCCTCTTCTACCAACAGCCAGCAGAGATTGGCAAAAATGCTACTGCAGACCTTGAAATATCAGCATGTTCCATGCAGAGCGCTCTTCATTTCGTGGCAAATATTCAAAATCATGACGTACCACTATTTAAAAAGTAAAAAAAAAAAAGTTAAAATATGCACTGAAATAGAAAAGAATGACTTTGCTACAGTAAAGAAGCCCCGGTGATGAGGGATGTGCACAGCCAGAACAAGAGTATTGACAGTTAAAGGGTTTTCTCAACTCTGAAATTGTCTTGTATTTAGCATGAAAAAGGACAAGGCGTGATCGAAGAAAACGAAGTTTACAGCAATACTTTGGCTGGAGTCTGGGTGACAACAGGGAGCACCCCAGTCTTGAGGAGGAACAGGATACACAGCGGGAAACAAGTGAGTTTTGCTCCACGGTTACGGGGGGGAAGCTGTAGAGAAGACAGTTTTTCAGTGGTTTTATACTTTGTTATTTGGAATTAATCATTAAACTCTCCATGTGTTAGGTTGGAGTTTACTTTTATGACAACGGACATGGCGTGTTAGAAGACAACGACATCTATAATCACATGTACTCAGGGGTTCAGATAAGGTAAAACGTATTTGGATTTTACATCAAAACAGACATTTTTTTCTGTCTTTTTAACTGTTCTTGTTGTTTTGTTTCCAAAAATAACTTTTTTTTTTTTTAAATCCGTTATGTCTGAATATCCTCTGCTTCAAATTATGAGTAAGTTTTTACTAATACGGCCTGATAGCAAGAAGAATGTGTGGCCCTTGAAATCTGTAAAGCTAAAATCTGTTTGCACATATGGGAAGAACTGTATTTTAGTAAGGTTGCTTAAGCAGTGAGATCTATGGGGCTATTTTGTAGAGATATTTTAAACATTTGGCCTTGGGAGGTAGTAAACTGTTTTAAATCATTTCATTTAAATGATTTATCAATTACATGTCTCTCTAGAACTGGAAGCAACCCCAAAATTAGACGCAACAAGATCTGGGGCGGTCAGAACGGTGGTATTCTTGTCTATAATTCTGGTAGGTTTGTTTTTCACCTTTATCCAGAATTGTTCCTGTTCCACATTATTATCTATTCATGTTTATTATCCTTTTTGATTTTTAATTTTTTTTTCCACCCTTCCTTCAATTTTAGGGCTTGGATTTATAGAAGACAATGAAATTTTTGATAATGCCATGGCTGGTGTGTGGATTAAAACAGACAGTAATCCTACACTAAGAAGAAATAAAATCCATGATGGAAGAGATGGAGGCATCTGCATATTTAATGGGGGAAGAGGTAGGTTTTTTCCCTTACTGGCATATACTGAATATTCTGGATAAGAGTTTTAATTTCTGATTAAGCTGTGTCCTTTTTAAAGTGCTCTTTAGAAACCTAGCTCTCGTCTTCTAAAGTAATAGTTTCAACAAACGTACATTGAGGCTTTTTAGCCTTAATTACATCAGTAATAGTGAAATCTGTGGGAGGCAGGGAGGTAATTAATCTCATCCGAGATGACTGTTAAATTGCTGCTTAGGACAGGCCTTTCATCCCATCTGCCTTCACGAGCTTTGGCCTTTGACTGAAAGACAGTGTTGGATTCAAGTCCTGCAGCCAAAATCCTGCATCTGAACCGTTCAGGTTCTGCTGATATCAAAGATTTTGGGGAGGAAAAAAAGATCTTTAAGAAATCTCTTTGAAGTTTAGCAGTGGTCCTCTTCTGAAATCTCTGAACTGTTGTGTGTCCCACTCTCAGCTTCTGATGTTTCGTCGATAATGACTTGCTGTAAATGAGCTTTCATTTTAAGTTAAGCATTCTGAAATAGTCAGAAACAGAAATGCAAGTTAAGCTTTGCTCTGGCAGGCTGCTCGCTTTAGAAGGCAAGAACAGAAAGATGTTAGAAGAATTGAAGAAAAACTCAGAAAGCGATAAGACTTAGTGTTTCCTCAAAAATAAAATGGAGTTTTTTGTAATGATCCCAAATCCTCTTCTGTGGCCTGAAAGAATACATGATTATACCCTGAGAATGACTTTAAACTTGTGTCGCTGACTTCAGTGCTACGGGGGGGGTGGTGTTCCCCAAATGAAAGGAATTGGGAAGATGATGATATGTGGGATCTTGTGAAAAATATTTCACAGGCTGGTGAGCTTTCACACAAGCTCAGATGTCACGTTTGTTGGTCTGTCAGGTCTTCTGGAGGAGAACGATATCTTCAGGAATGCTCAAGCCGGTGTCCTCATCAGCACCAACAGCCACCCTGTGCTAAGGAAAAATCGAATATTCGATGGATTTGCTGCAGGTTTGTGTTGTTTAAATCAAATTTCGCAGTGTTAGTGCTCTTCCCAAAGAGTTTCTTTACCCCCAGTATTTAGACATTTTAGCAGAGATCAGGATATCCTTCTGTGAGTTCTAAAAATCATTAGAGAATTCAGAATTGTGGCCAGAATATCTTCACAGCAGCCTCTGGAGTTCCTCGCCTGTTGAAAAACAACACGTACGCTGCCTTCTTTTCTTCTTCAATTTCTTTTCTCTTCTTTGTTCCCCTGACCCAACGAAGGTATCGAGATAACAAATCACGCCACTGCGACGTTGGAAGGCAATCAGATCTTCAACAACCGCTTCGGAGGTTTATTTCTAGCATCCGGGGTCAACGTCACGATGAAAGGTGAGTGGGAGCCTCAGCCCTCGTCGGGGACGGTTGGTCACTTTGTGTTTATTTATTTGCTGCTGGGTTTGGGGTTTATCGTACCCGTTTTTCCCATTTTTGGCTCGGGTTTCATACCACCTTAAGTTGAGCTGTAACTTAATTTTCAGCTGAAGGTAATAAGCCAAGTTAAACTGTCCTAGATTTTTAGACAGTCTCACACTTTCAAAGGGAACTTAAGGTTTTCCTTTCATATTAAAACTCTGTTATTAGCTCTTCTGTCTCAAAATTAGTTTTGAACCGGTTGCTGGTCTTTGGCACATCTCAGATTCCAATTCTAAGTTAGAATGGAAAGTCTTTTGTCACGTGCCTGAAAACAAGTGTCCAGCAAAGAAACAGGCCCCACTTGGCTTTTAGGATCTAAAAGTGTGAATATTCACAATCCTAAAGGACTTTATTCGGAAAATAGGAGTGGTTTACATACTTAGAATTCCCGTGTATAGTGAGGGCCTATCCTGTGCATGAGACGGGATCCTCTTGGAGGAGATTGGAGCGCTGGTTTGAAGGTCAGAGAGCTCTCCAGGAGCTTATTCTAGAAGTTCCTTATTCTTCTAGAAGTTCCAGGAGTTCCTTATTCTGGCAGGAAGGACATTCAGTTTGCAGAATTTTCCCCTGCCTGGCTGGACTTTTTAAGCTTTTCCCTGTATATTCTTTACACCACTCAAAACACAAGCTCTGGCTCCCTGACTGCACCAGTCAGTGCCGTGGTGCTCCTGGGAGCAGACACTTTAGCTCTTAAAAAGGATGGAGGGGATGTGGGGGCTCTGCTTTAACACCTCAAGAAAAAAAAAAGTCATTGATCGGGGTGTGATTAGTTCTTGGCTTTTTTTTTTCCCTCCAACAGATAACAAAATAATGAACAATCAAGATGCCATAGAGAAAGCTGTCAGTAGAGGCCAGTGTTTATACAAGATCTCAAGCTACACCAGCTATCCCATGCATGACTTCTACAGGTAACAACAGGTTCTCTTCCCTCACCTACAGCAAAGGTTTCAAATAGACACAATTGCTCTTCTAGCAAGGCCCCTAAAGCAGTTGCTGTGTGTCTGTTAACACACACAGTCACACAACTGCAGGGGTTGGAAGGGGTCTCTGGAGGTCATCTAGTCCAACCCCCTGCCAGAGCAGGGTCACCCAGAGCAGGCTGGACAGGAACCCATCCAGGTGGGGTTTGAATGTCTCCAGAGAAGGAGACTCCACCACCTCTCTGGGCAGCCTCTTCCAGGGCTCTGGCACCCTCAAAGGAAATTTTTCCACGTGTTGAGATGAAATTTCCTGTGTTCCAGCTTGTGTCCATTGCCCCTTGTCCTGACCCCATCCTCTTGACACCCACCCGATGGATATTGATAAGCATTGATTAGATCTCTCCTCAGTCTTCTCCAAGCTAAAAAGACCCAAGTCCCTCAGCCTTTCCTTGTAAGAGAGATGTTCTAGTCCCCTCATCATCTTCGTAGCCTTTTGCTGTACCCTCTCCAGCAGTTTCCTGTCCTTCTGGAACTGGGTGACCCAGAACTGGACACAGAACTCCAGATGTGACCTCCCCAGGGCAGAGCATAGGGGCAGGATGACCTCCCTCCAGCTGCTGGCCACACTTTTCGTGATGCACCCCAAGAGACCACTGGCCACCTTGGTCACAAGGGCACATCAGTGGCTCATGGTCAATGAGCCAGCACAAATGTGAGCTTGCCCTCAGCTCAGTGGAGGAGGATTACATCAGCTGGGGCTTGAGGCAAATGTCTTGTTCCTGTGAACCTGGGCCTAAGTCCAGCAGAACTGCTTTTGCAAAACAAGCAACCAAAAGTGTGCCCTAAAATCTGAGTTCATGTAAAATTCTCAAGTTTTATGGTGTTGTCCACATCCTTTTCTTGTGCTGTTGGGGCTGGATGGGGCTTTGAGCAACCTGCTCTGGTGGGAGGTGTCCCTGCCCATGGCAGGGGGGTTGGAACTGGATGATCCTTAAGGTCCCTTCCAACCCAAACCATTCTTTGATTCTGTTGTGCCCTCACACCCCCCTGAGCACTTCACTCATCTCAGGTTTTGATCCGTGCTCTAACGCCATGCCTTGTCCTTCAGATGTCACACCTGCAACACCACAGACCGCAACGCCATATGTGTGAACTGCATTAAGAAGTGCCATCAAGGACACGACGTAGAATTCATTAGACACGATAGGTGGGTTCCCGGCGCCTCCCTCCAGCCATTCCCACAAAGCAAATGCAGCAGGAACTAAAAGAGTTCTCTTTCTTTGTAGGTTTTTCTGTGACTGTGGTGCTGGAACGCTGTCGAATCCCTGTACGCTTGCCGGAGAGCCTACGCACGATACAGATACACTATATGACTCTGCTCCACCTATAGAATCTAATACATTGCAGCACAACTGAATTCCTTTCAGAAAGAAAGTCCTGCCATTCTAATATCGTAACTGTTCAAACTTTTTTTTTGGAGGAAGTTTTACTTGCCCATTTCTGCAGAAAGAGACTGTGTTAAAGCGGATGTGTGAGGTGGTGACACTATGGAGCTCAACCTACCAAAAAAGAAAGTGGCAATATGTTGACTCAGGATACCAGAACTGGGCGTTTTAGCATTACTGTGTAAAAACAAAAAAAAAACAAAATATACCAACCGACAAAACAAAGACTTTGAAGGGACAGAAGTGAAGAAAAACAAAACAAAAACAAAACAAAATAAGCTGCAATTTTGTACAGATACCAACTTCTGAGAGCTGGTGTTTTTACAAGTAGCATTGAGCCGCAGTCCGATTTGCAGTAGTTACTATTCTGTAGACAAGCAGCATTCTTTGTTGCTGCCTTTATGGACATGGGTACCAATTGCTTTTTGTAACATGGTTAAAAAGAAAAAAAAAAAAAAAAAAGAAAAAACCCCACAAAAAAAAAAAAAACGTGAGCTAGCACTTCTGCATTTCTTTTTTGATTTTTTAACATTTATTCAGATTGAGAAATATGATTTTAATGCTTTAATCTCATGTAGTTTGTTTCTAATTTCAAGCAAAAAAAAAACAAAAAACCCCCCAACTCTTATTGTACTTGAATGTGTCCTGTTTTGTTAGCACACCTAGACTTGCTGTAACTGTACTCATGTCCCAGTATGTACGTTCTTTCTATGAAAGAGAAAACACTAATCTTAAATTATATCCAGCAATTTTTCTGGTGTCCTCTGAAGTTAGAATAATCTCCTTCCCCTGCCCCAGCAATAGTCTGTACTCAAACCACCCTAACAAAACGACAGAAACAAACAAAAGCGAGTGTTTTAATGAGACTTCCTAGACTATAAATGCACTATAAAACAAAGTACCCATGTAACTAAAGTTTTGTGAATGAAATTTTACTATGTTTTAAAGTACACGGTAGAAAGTCTCCTCAAAACAGTCTTGTACTTTTACTCTGTTCATAGTTTTTTTTGAACAGTCTGGACATTACTTAACGTAACCTGCTGGAAATCACAGCAATTTCCTGCTCTAATGAAGCTGAGACAAGTATATATACAGCCCTATACAGTTTCATAGCTTTTTTCCATTTATGTGTATTGGTGACAGTGGGTAATCAACAGCCTGAAAGTGTATGCATGTACCATAACATCTAGACTTAATATATTGTGGAGTACTCAATAACCATTATGTAGAGGGTAGGTAAGAATTAAAGGGTTTAATTTCCTAGGAAAGACAATGGAAAAATGGTCATTTTTAAAAAATAAAGTTTATTAGATCATAACGTTGTCTTGATACCACCTTTTTGAGAAGCCCCGGTGTCCTCACAGGTGATTGATCATCGCCCTCAGTTTCTGAACGGCGTCGGCATCGCGTGTTGCGCCGTCCACCACCAGGCAGAGATACCTACAGGAAACCAGGGAGTCAGGGGGGTCCGGTACAACCCTAACCTTGTCCCCCAGTGTGTCCCCCCGTGTCCCTCCCCTTCACACACCCCTTCCCTTTGGCTCAGCCCAGCAACCCCGAAGCAAATGCAGCTCTTAGAGACCCGAGGCTTAAAATACTCACCCCCTGGGTATTTTATACTGAATGTACTGAAAATATTCATCCCCTCTGCCCTCCTGCAGTCAGGTTTTAGTGCTTCCCTCCCTCCGTGTTTGTGAAATACCACTATTTTTGTGAATATTGAATGCAACTGGCAGCAAAAGCCCCTGCCCCCATTTCCAGATGGGTGCCTGCTGAGCAGCGTGCGACGGAAAACCGATAAGCTGAGGCCTTACCTAAATACTCTCAGTGAAACAGTCACTTTTTCAAACTCTTTAGCTTTTCTGTGCCCCTTCTGAATAACTTCCTCTGGAATATTAGCCAGTCGCGCCGCGTTGAAGCCGTAGCTCTTGGGACACGCTCCTTCAATGAACTTATAGAGGAAGGTAATTGTCTCCTGGCTTGGGTCTTCACTCTCGTTTTCAACCATACAGGCCTAGAAAGAGTTAAGTTCCAAATCAGCGCATGGAATAGTTACCTTTAGACAAAAAAGTGCCTGAAAAATCTGTTCCTGTTCTCTGGACCCTTCTGTGTGTGGGGGCAGGAGATGTGCCAGCCACAGCAGGAGAGATGGGGAGGGACTCTTGATCAGGGAAGGGAGCCATAGGACAAGGGGGAATGGTATTAAACTGAAAGGGGGTAGATTTAGATGAGATCTCAGGAAGAAGCTCTTTCCTGTGAGGCTGGTGAGACACTGGAAGAGGTTGCCCAGAGAAGCTGTGGCTGCCCCATCCCTGGAGGGGTTCAAGGCCAGGCTGGATGGGGCTTTGAGCAACCTGGTCTGGTGGGAGGTGTCCCTGCCCATGGCAGGGGGGTTGGAACTCCATGATCTTTAAGGTCCTTTCCAACCCGAACCATTCTGTGATCTTCCTGCCAGGAGGAAAATCCCTGTTTCACAAACACGTACCATGTGGCCGAGCCGCACGGCCCCGGTGTGGGAATAGTCCTCGACCAGGGAATGGTAGTGTGTGGAGAAGAGCGTCCGGCACCTGATTTTCTCCGCCAGTTCCTTCACAACCGCGCTCGCTATCGCCGTCCCGTCAAAAGTAGCCGTCCCTCTGCCTGGAAGAGAAGTAGAAAAGCCAAGACGAATGTTTGCTGCCTATCGATTTGCCTTGCTTTGGTTTTTCCTCCCTCCTCCCCGCGTGGAAGACAGACAAACGGCCGCGAGCTGGCGGCCGTCACCGCAGCAGGGGGGGTGCAGTGACCCGGGTATTTGGCCCCGCGACAGTGGTGCTCTCTTCTGCGCTGCAGAAAAAGCCATTTCTGCTCATTTGAGACTTGCTCGAGGTTTGCTGCAATTAACTCCCCAGGAAAACTCAGCCAGAAATAGGCCAATAACTACTGGGGGGTGTTGTATTAGTTTTCAGGGCACCTAAAAATACATGTTTTAAAGAGATTTCCATAGATACTGACCAGTTAAAACAGCAGCAACGTTAAGATGAATTACTCCTGTGCACTTGGTTGCTGCCTAACAGCCAGTCTTTAATCTTGGATTTAATTCCCATCTATTGCAAAACAGGCTAATTACCCAGTTCATCCACAAGAACAAGGGAGTGCTCTGTTGCGTGCTGGAGGATGCTGGAAGTCTCGCTCAGTTCAACAAAGAAGGTACTTTCACCTTTAAAAGAAACAAGAGCCACGAAGGATTAGGCAAAAGATCCAAAAAGCACAACTCAAACCCCACTGAATCTGCACTCGGCCTCGGGCAAGCTAAAATGAAGCTTGAGAGCAAACTAACCATGAACAAAAACATAAAGCTTTTTTCCAGCATGGAAGTGGTGGGGTCCCATTTGCCAGAAAAATTACATTTTGGTTTCTTAAAAGAGCACGAGCACAAATATAACTAAGTATATAAGTTTTAGGCCACCCTATCCATCTACTTTTCATAGTACTTTTCATATTTTTTGGCAGCTGAACCAGCTGGAGCAAGAGAGGGGCACAAAGGATTCAAGATGGGCAGAATCTTTTGTCTCTTCTCGCTCTTAAATCCACGAGGCAGCCTGGGGTGTGCGGCTCTCCAGCGTGGAAAAGCAAGAAAATCTTAAAACAAAACAAAACAAAAAAACCACAAAAGCTTTAAAAGACCAGATTTACTGGTTTGCTTGTTGATGGCATAAGGTAATGAATTATTCAGATAACTAAAGCTGTGCTCGAGTGAAATATGACAAAAGAAAGACACTGCTGCTCAGGACTGACCATCCTGCAGGAGTTCCAGGTACCAGGTACCACAAGGCCTGAAATTCTGACCCAAAACTGTTTTTTTAGCAGATTACAAGCAGAAGTACAGTTATTCAGAGCGTTGCACACAATAAATCCACACATATTAAGCCCAGATCCACTAGTTCTTCCCAGTGTTCATTCCAACTAATCACACGCAGCAGCAATTAATGTAATTTCAGACCAGAGAAGTATTTACTTCCCACACTTACGCTCTAACACCATTTTTCCAACAAAAGCAGCGTCCAGCAATCCTAATTTCCTGCATTTATTTAAAGAAATTTCCAGGACTTGACTATGTTTTTAACAATGTTTAGGAATAGCCATTTAAAAATATTAACCCCTAAAATTTCAGGGGCAAATTAAAAGTGATATTACTTAAAATTTTCCTTCCCAAGAGTCCTGCTGACATCCATTACGAAGTGACTGCCAGGGAACAACTTCAGCTGCGCTTTCACTTCACACGCTGTGGAAAAGCCCATGTGAAGAAGAGATTTCAGAGCTAGTTCTGCTGCGCAGCGCTCAGCCTCACCACCTGAGACCTTAAAAACATTTATGCGCATATTTGGAAGAGAAAAGAATATCTCTGGGCTGAAAATGCCACGTTTTTCTAGACACGCACACACTCCCCCTTGCAGAAAGGGTAGTTTTTATTTCTACCATAAATACTTCTTCCATTAAAATTGGTTTTTACAGTGAAGTTAAACAAAATGAAAATAGCCGGGCAAAGAAAGTCTTAATAAAATTCTCTAGCTGCAAAGAAAAGCCTTCATTTGGGGAAGTGCAAGTATTTTTTTTTTTTTAATTAAGAACTCAGAATGATTCATTTCCAAATTCCTTCTGTGCACCACGCTCAGCAGCCTGAACTCTTTTCATACTCATTGACCCACGTTTTTCAGCAGAAAGATCACAGAAAATTGGTGCCCTCCTTAAATGAGTTGTGATACTGCTCTTCTTACCACAAAAAATACTTGGTTTTTCCAGCCCCGTGACACTTTGCCAACCACCACCGGCAGACTTTCCCAGTCCCAGTTGGGTTCTCCTCCACTTTCTCTCCACTGAGCTGACAAAATACTCACAAGAATTGTCCTTTTATTGTCTGAGAAATCAGCTTTCAGACATAAGGTGGGTGTTCTGATCGAAACAAGGGACTTCTAGTCCTTGGGAGAAGGTACAAAACCAACTCCTCTACCTGAACATCGCTGTCCTGTTGCGGAACGCTTAGGAAGGGATACCTATGGAAGTAGAACACAACTACAGTATCCAAAATGATATTCCTCAGACCTGCATCCAGCTGGAGGGCAGGCTTTTAATATTAAAATTCTTTAAAAAGTGATCCTACGTGTCTGTCAAAAAATAAGAGGACAAGCTTATCAAACGAATCAAGCGTAACCACACTCCTGTTTCTACTCCGAACAAAGAGGCACCGAATTAGTTGCTCAGCTCTCCCTGCAAAAATCAGACCGTCCCTTTCCAACTTGTCCCTCGAAGCAAGAAGGGAAACTCCCTCGGTGGCAAAAGTGCTGTCCCCAGCTGGATGTCACAAACTCACCCGACATGATTCTGTCCGAGGCTCCCAGCCTCGTAAATACCCTGTCGATGGGTGTCAGCCTGCAGACTTCAGCGGGCACGTAGCATCCCAGTTGTGCCATTATAACCAGGAGACCAGCCTGCAGGACAACAAACATTAAAACGTTCACATTTTATTTTATTTTTTTTTACCACACGCTTGCGGAGCTTCGTTTCCACGCAGGGAAGGAGAGAATGACATTTTATTTCCCCCTAAAACAAAGACTCGAATACATAAAGCTTCCCACTGCTTTGGCAGCTCCAGGCTGCGGTGCCACAATCTCCACCTCGGACTAAGCTGCCCTGAAAGCCCTCAAACCACAGCTGATCACAGCAAGCAGCGCTTCGAAACCAAACTCCCTCTCCCTTTCCCAGTTGCCACCAAGCTCCGTTTTAACCTTGTTCAACCCACAGAAGCATCTTAGAATCATAGAATCATCTAGGTTGGAAGAGACCCTTGGGATCATCGAGTCCAACCATCTACCCTACTCTACAAAGTCCTCCCCTACACCATATCCCTCAGCACCGCATCTAATCGTCTCTTAAATGCATCCAGGGATGGTGACTCAACCACCTCCCTGGGCAGCCTATTCCAATGCCCAACCACCCTTTCCGTGAAGAACTCCTTCCTAATGTTCAGTCTAAACCTACCCTGTTGGAGTTTGAAGCCATTTCCTCTCGTTCTGTCATTAATTACCTGTGAGAAGAGACCAGCACCAACCTCTCTACAGTGTCCTTTCAAGTAGTTGTAGAGAGTGATGAGGTCTCCCCTCAGCCTCCTCTTCCTCATACTAAACAGTCCCAGCTCCCTCAGCCTCTCCTGATTTATTCTCCAGGCCCTATCTTTGGCCACGTGATGCCGAGTCCTAGATAAGGCCACTTGAAAAAGAGAAAAGACTCTCTATCCCTTCCCCCCCCTCCCAGCCATCTCTCATAAGAGAAATAAAATTTATTCCTCACTGAAGGAGGCAAAAGGAGAAAATCTACTGTCTAAATGTGGCCATTTTCTACCAGATTGTTTTGTTTTTTTCAGAGCAATTGCTGTACTGTGCTGAAGACCACTGCTGGGACCTCCTTTCACATGGAGGAACACTCAGGCCATGCAATTCCTTTCCATAAAACCCAGAGGTACTCTGGAACATTCCATCCTACGCAGACAGTCAATCACCTGTCTCATCAGCGTGGATTTGCCACCCATATTGGGGCCAGTTACTAACACACAGGAAGCGTCGCTCCCGCTGGCGTCATCTTTGCTGCCTATCACGATGTCGTTAGGGATGAAATCATCCCCAAAGAAAGTCTTTGTAATGCACGGATGGCGGGAATTTTTAAGTTCCAGGAAGGGAGGAGCACTATCCACAGGCAGCAGAATTACAGGTCGGCAGAGGGGTCCGTCACCATCTTGACTGTAGTTAGCAAGGGACATCAAGACATCTGGAAGATTAAGAGAAATTCCAGTAAGTAAGCGACACTTTCACCTTTCTTTATTCTTTCTCTGGAACGCATTTACTCATTGAATCACATTTTTGTAAACACTATTTTCCATTCCATTTTCCTGTTAAGGAAAGCACCCAAGAAGCACTCCAGAACAACAAGTAAAAGGTGGGGATAATCATGTCTTCCCTCATTCCTTCCAGATTTCTACCAATGTCAGATTAAAAATTCTCCCCTCTAGTTTTTAGTTTAAAAATCCTGAAAATCCGCATCATTTAATTTCAAAAGCTTTTTTCTTTTTTAATGTACACGTATAAAATATTATTTTCTTGCTTTGATTTTTAATTTGGAGCAAGATAAGTAAGGAGGAAACGGGCTTCTGTGATGGTGAATTACTTGGTTAAGAATCACAATAGTGCTTGAAAGTTACCAGAACAAATTTATATAAATACTAAAATTTCGTTTGCCTAGCAGAGAGCAGCAGCACAACCCCCCTTAATTAGCCTAGCTCTGAGGTCCTAAAAGCTAATTACCTACAAAACGAGACCACATTACGTGATTTTTAGAGACTTTATGTAGACATCTCACAGCTGAGCCTGAAAGCTGTCTCCCTCTCTCCTGGAAATCAATCTGGTACCTGCCCCTGTTCTGAGCTGCAGCTGATTCCCAGTTCTCCCAGCCCACTTGGAGAATTCACAGTAGGAGAGTACACCAGTCCCCGAAGGGAATACAGGAGACTCTTCTACCCCAGAAACTTAAGGAAAATTTGGAGAAGACTTCCTACCAGACCACCTTCTTCAAGGCAGCAACAGCGATCATTCTTTTTATTTTTAAAGGCTGCTGAGAAAGATTCTATGATAAAGCAACCAACTCAGATGGAAAGGAGATGACTGACTGGGTTACATGTTTATACCTCCATCTGCATCGCTGTCTTCATTTAATGAGAAGTTACTAATCCCTCCACGAGATTCCCAGAAGCAGCGAGAGTCCCACCAGGCTACACTGAGCCACAAGAACACCCCGCAGCACGCCTACAGTCGCGCGACAGGGACGAAGAGCCAGCCTGCAAACATCAAGACCCAGCAACTGTCGTGCCATTTACTGACAGGAAGGAAAACAGGTGATGACTGCTAATTATCAGTGCTGTTATCGCAATCGGAGTTTTTAAAATTCAAATTAAGAGCAGGCAACCAGCCTTTTTTACTTTATCCAGATCAGATTTCATCATTTACTCTAACAAGAGTATTTTTACTGTATGTCAAAATGAAGAATCACAGAATGGTTTGGGTTGGAAGGGACCTTAAACATCACCCAGTTCCAACCCCCCTGCCATGGACAGAGACACCTCCCACCAGACCAGGTTGCTCCAAGCCCCATCCAGCCTGGCCTTGAACACCTCCAGGGATGGGGCAGCCACAGCTTCTCTGGGCAACCTGTTCCAGTGCCTCACCACCCTCACAGGAAAGAATTTCCTCCTAATATCTAATCTAAATCTCCCCTCTCTCAGTTTAAAACTGTTACCCCTCATCCTATGGCTCCACTCCCTGATCAAGAGTCCCTCCTCATCTTTCCTGTAGCCCCTTTAGGGACTGGAAGGAGCTCTAAGGTCTCCCCGGAGCCTTCTCTTCTCCAGGCTGAACAACCCCAACTCTCTCAGCCTGTCCTCACAGCAGAGGTGCTCCAGCCCTCTGAGAAAGCCTCTTACCTAGCACAGCGATGCATTCCACCGCTGTCTGCCAGTCCTTGCTGTTCTTATCGAAGTTGTAAAACAGCCGCCTCATACAGTCCTTCAGCGCCGCGTCCCTGCGCTCCTCGGCGTTCACCATGGCAGCCAGCATCTTCTCGATCTCCTTGGTCCAGTAACGTTTATACCCCTTCCTGGTTGACTTCAGCTCGTACTCCTCGGGCAAATTACGTGATATTACACTTTCCGGTATCTCCATTTGGTACCGGTTTTTGCCCGCCCCCCAGTACAGCACGGATTTGAAGCCGAGCAGTTTGCGTTGCTTATCCAAGTACTTGTGGAGATCTTCCTCGACGGCTTTAATGTCCTGTAGTGCTTGATCGTAATCGGGGTCAAAACCCACCTTTGGAGTAATCACTCCTGTCTTTCGAGCCTGGTTATGATCAAAAGCAGTGTCCCACCTTTTAAGCTCCGCACTCAGGTCTGGGAAGCGGCCGTCCGGATTTTTGGCTTTGCAGGTGACCAAGTGCTTAAGGACTTTAGATTTGAAGTCACCGGCAACTTCTTCCATGACATCGACAATTTCATTCATCACTTTAAACCCCTCCAGCGCAGACAAAAAGTCAGCAATTTTCTTTTTGCTGTATTTGATTTCTTCGTAGAAGATGGCCCTGCTGTCGGGATGGTTCTGACTCTTAAGCGGCGATCCAATACTGTGAATTTTGCTGAGCAGCCTTTCAAGGTCAGGAAGTTTCTTCAGGTGCTCGCTGACTTCTGACATTTTATCTGGCACCGCCAGAAGGTCCTCAACAGCATCCAAACGATCGTTGATGGATTTGGGATTACAGAGCGGAGCGCAGAGCCACTGTTTCAGGAGTCGCTTCCCAAAGGGCGTACAACAAGAATCGATCCTTTCCAACAAAGTACCTTCTGTGGTTCCATTGGTTCCGTTCTGCAGGACTTCCAGGTTCATCAGGGTGACCCCATCCAGCACCATCCGCTGGTCAGTTTTGGCAAAGAAACTACTTGAACTCATAGTTTTTGCAGTATCGATATCCACAGGGACGTACTCCTCAAAGTTCGCCAGCGATAACAGCTCCTGATCGATCAGACATTTTTTGAGATAGAAGACACATCCCCCGAGAGCTGACAAAGCTAATTCACTGTTGTCACCAGGAGTTAATCCCAGCGAGTCACTCTCTGAAGTCAGAGATTTGATCACAGAGGGCAGAGAACATCCGTTTTCAGAGTTCTGACTCTCCTTGAAATATCCTTCTTCAAGAAGGACTTTTAGTGTTTTAGACGCGTTCCAGAACTGGGAACCAGAGATCAGCCCTTCCTGAATGCAAGAAATAAGCGAGCCCTTCAGTATCTTCTGTGTGTCCACAGAGAGGTTCCCCTTCTCGTACAGTACCTGCACGGGAGTGTAATGGGCTACTAAAGTCCTAAACCTCGAACAGTGCCGGTCATCCGAGAACTGGCCTACATAGAACTTCCCCACCGACGTGTCAACAAAGCAGACCCCATAAACACGTTGGCCAGAGGAGTCTTCTTTTTCCTTCACGCACAGCAGGTACTTGTTATGGTTCTCAGAGGGGTCACAGTCCAGAACGCTGTAAGTCTGCGTTCCTTTGGTGATGATTCGGCATATTTCCCTGCGGACAACCTTGTCAAATTTGGTTGGGTGGGCCATTGCCTTGTAGCGCGTTTCCATCATTTCAGGAGTTTCCGTTTGCTCAACGCGGGCCACCTTGTAGCCCTTCTGCACTAGAACATCAGAGAACCTGCCAAAGGCAGTTTCTGGAAAACCCGAATGGGCCCAAGTACCCTTCATAAAGATCAGGCCCAACTCGTTTACACCGGTGACAGCATCCATGTGATACAACTCATAGAATTTTCCGACTTTGTAGAAAATCACCGCGTCAAAGTTCTGGCTTTTCAGCTGCCACCACCTCCGCATTCCTGGCGTACACTTGTTGAGATAGTCCTCGGGTACGTACAGAGTGCACGGGTCGTAGTCGGGGTCACCCTGCCGTCTCCTGTGCGCATCTTTCTTTTTCCCTTCCTGCAGCCAATCAAGCTTCTCGTGTTCCCACGCTGCGAAGCCACCGCTGCCTCCACCGCAAGCGTTTGCTTGAGATTCAAAACTCTCGGGTGCTGCAAACGACGTCAGCTTAGACTTGGCCTCCAAAGAAACCGTCGCGGCTCTTTTGGGCGCTTCAGAACGGTCGTTTTCTAAGCTACTCCTTTTAGCAGGCTTGGTTAGCTCTTTTCTCTTTCGCTTAGAAGGGACTTTTACGGGACTTTCTGCAAGGCTCTCCGCATCTGTCTCTGTGTCAGAAGATTCATTTTCATCCACCCCGCTGCTGGCTTCCTCGCTGCTCGCCGCTTCCTTCACATCGGGCTTGAACTCTGCATCGGAGCCATCGTGGTCGCTGTCAGAATCCAACACTCGTCTCCTTTTGGCTTTTATGGCACTCTCCCTGTTGGCTACTCGCTTATTACTCTTCACCTCCTCCTCGCTATTGCAGTCGTCACTGTTGCCTGAGGGACTCTCACTCAGCTGCTGGAAAAAGGAAATTATTTTATTTTACCTACAGAAAATTCTGGCTATAAAGTAAAGTATCACTGCTGCAAAAAGAAGCACAAAACCGTGCTATAATGCTAAAAATAATGCAGCAGCGATAATACCTGAAGAAGGGATAGCAGAGCCACAGCCCATTCCACTCACCTTCACTGAATTTAATTTTTTTCTGGATAACAAACTGCTACTGGCCAGTAGCATAATTACTTCTCTTTACATTCTTTACAGCCTCATTCACTACTTTGCATAAGTGATGCTGATGAACAAAGCATTTAAACTGGACAAAAGGCATATGGTATATGAAATTCAACACAAAGGAAAACACCTCCATAGTCTAACCCTATGCTGTTATTTTTTTCCTGCTCACATCAGAAACATGATGGCGTTTTGCAGCCTTTCAGTACCAGCCTATGTTCAGTTTTGTCCATGATTTTTATATATTTAAACTGCCTATTTCCACTTACAAACATACTACCTTACAGTGACCTTCAAGATGATCGTGCATAAAATCATAGACTGGTTTGGGTTGGAAGGGACCTTCAAGATCATCCAGTTCCAACCCCCTGCCATGGGCAGGGACACCTCCCACCAGACCAGGTTGCTCAAAGCCCCATCCAGCCTGGCCTTGAACCCCTCCAGGGATGGGGCAGCCACAAGAAAAGAAAATTCATTATTTGCCTTTTCAGCTTGAAACTTCAAGAACTCCAGCACTGGTGCTGGAGAAACACAGTAGTGGAGGGACTGTAGTGAGTACTAAGTGTCAGTGCCCACTGCACTTTTGCCACGAATGCGACACAATGCTTGGAGTGACACCTGTTCCCCAGGGCAATGTCACACTGGAGAAAGAGGAGATGGGCCACGCTGACGGAGGAGGTAAGGAAAACCACTATCCTGTCCACAGTTTCCTCATACCATTCCTTTCCAAAGGAATCTATTACAACACAGACAGTGGTACTGAAATAATGTTTGAATTATTCGCAATACAACGCCAATACAGCACAATAAAAGATCACTTTTTAGGTACCCCACCAATAGATTGGTGTTAACCATACAAGAATTTCTATTTTAGTGCTACACTATGAGATAAGGGCAGGCTCCAAAAATCCAACTTAATGCCTTAAGATGAATACTAGATAGAAATCTCTACATTATGACATATTAAAACTTCAGATTGAACTTAGGGGAACTTGGAATATGAATAGCAGATAGAGAAAAGGATGCACCAGAAAAAAAAAAGTATTTTATGAGTAAGAAAGTGTGTCACCTTGGTTACCCAGGGAGTGATCAATGAAGAAAGCTAGAGTAGTTAAGTAACTTCCGAGGACAGTCCTTACCACACAGAACACCAATGAGATCTTAGACTTGTCTTTCCAACTAGAAAAGGTGAGAACACCATATGACCTGATAACACAGAAGCAGCACAAAAAAAAGACATATGGATACATATGCATGCATGATTAAAGAGCAGATAAGCTGTGATTACTGTACCAGAGAATCGCAGGATACTCCATGCTTAATTCCAAGAGAAAGCTTCCAAGTTCTAGCACTATTTCTGAAAACGACAGCAAATAAGAAAAATCTTACCTCCATTTCCTCTTCCTCCTCCTCTTCCTCCTCCTCCGTGTCTGAAGGTTCATTGCATACTGCCAGTTCAAGCCGCTTAGTTTTGTCTTTACTCATTGCCTCGTCTGCTAGCACCATTGCTCTTTTAATTTCAGGCTTTGTGCTATAGAACATACCTCCCTTCACTGTCTCCCCATCTGATGAACCTGTAAAACCACAAATAATTTGTCAGAAACCGAAGTTAAGTCTAGTATTTAGCCAGTCCTCTAGTTAGTGTTCTTTTAAACGTATTCAGACAACTAGTATAATTATCTAACATTCCGTGTTGTTACCAGTCCTTCTCACCACATCTTAAATACAGCAACCCACCACTCCTTCAGCCTGATAAACTACTCCTAGAGAAAATCTAAACGCTCACAAATGAAATGCCTCCCCAGTACATGAACACTTGAAGAATTGCTTCCATTTCTGTAGCTCATTACCACATCTGAGTACTTCTAAGCTAAGCTCTAAACACCCTCACGTTAGCTGTATGTTGCTATTGAAAAGCAAGGCTTTACACTAGCAGCGCAGCACCACCGAATGAGACCACACAGCTATTTTAGCACCCACAGGTATAGTTATGGGCATCAAGTTATGGGCATCAGTCATCCGTGACAGGCCTCTTGGCGAAAGCTCTGCTGGCCGTTCAAACTGCTCCTCCAGGTGCAGCAAGGCGTCCAGACCCAACACCAACCCGTTAGCCAGATTAGCATATCATCAGTCACACCACCAATTTACCCTGACACCGCAGGGTATCAAGCAAAGCCTACTATTAATAACTGCACTATTCCCTTATCCTCTTTCACGTCCCTTGAGCACCACGGTTCCTCCTTCCACTACCTGCCCATAAACACAAAACCAAAGCCAACCAAGCCTACAGACTGATTAGTAGAAAGGGTCCCCAAAGATGCTGAGGTTCAGCTTAATACTATGCTGAAAAACTAAATGGTATATATAACATATTATATATTCAACTTGGCAGAAAGAAAGAAGGGGGACATACACTAAAGATAGGGAAGGGCAATTCCTTTTTCTGCTCTTATAATTTTAGCTGGTTGTATACGTCAGTAGGATCTGCTTGAATATTTCCTTACACCCGCTCTTGCGAATCCCTTCAACCACTGCAATTAACTGAAGCTTCAGCCTTTCAGTCAATGGCAGACAAAAGGGAGCAGACTTTGGAGGAAGGCAACTATCTCAGAAATAAGCCAAAAAGAGTTCTCTCTCACAGTCATTTCTTCAAGCTGGCAGTAGCAAAGCGTAGAGTTACAAGTAGCTGCTTCCCCAGCAGAAATGCAACACATTAACAAACCAGATCTCCAGTTCCCTCTTGCAAATGCAGTGAGACAACCTAAAGATATTTTGCATTTAATACTGACAATTTAAGAATGGCAGGAAAAAAAAACCACCTCATCATATAATTTAACGGCATACTCAAGTGTACAACACCTGCACATTCACTCAACCAACTTCTGTGTAACTCCACTCGCGCGCCCAACTGTCAGAAGTGGATATTTACTGTTACAATCAATCACACCATGCAAGAAACTGCTCTATTTTCTTACTCGAAGACTCTGATGCTCTTACTTTGTATACAAAAATGCTTTTTGGCTGAATTGAAAAGCAAAGCATGTATTTTAAATATTTTTATTCCGTTCTGCATCAACCACATTTCTTGTGGATAGACCAGTGTTTCTGTTCTTAAACATTTTTAACACTTCTTATTTTTCTGCAATTTTTTTTTGGTAAACAGATCAATTCTCCTTCCCTGTATTTGCTTCTAAGTGCAACTGCAAGCTGTTAAAGTATATTTGATTCTTTTAAAATACCTTCAGGAAAGATACATATAAGCCATGGACCAAACCACTCGAGTTAAATTATGCTAACATTTATGGTAATAACATCACCATTTTAAATTAAAACTAACTATGGCTTAAGTGCGGTACACTTAAGTATAAACAAGGTAAAATAAAAAAGATGACTACATGATAACGTGAGATGGAACTTTGACTTGTAAAAAAGGAAGAAACTATCTGAGTTCAGTTTACATAAGCATGACATCATAAGCAAATCCTACAGTGTATCAAAAACACTGTATTACAGTCAAAGTACTTGTTTGACTAACGAGACAGTTTACAGCAACATGATTTACATGTGACAGTTTACAGCCAACTATTTACAGCTTTCAGCAACAGTAAAATTATAACACGGGAAACCACATCATGATTATTAATACGGTGAGATTTATGATACAAAATTGATTTTCTTTAGTTAGCCAAGTCATTTCTTCAAAATGACAAACACCATCTCTGCTCTGTCATTACAAGCACTACCCTAAAAAACACTCCGAATTGTCAATATATATATCTCTCTTTTATTAACAAAGCTGTACTCCATTGTTTAAAAGAAATTAACACCACAGTAGAATAACTTTAGCTACCTAATATCCTGTGCTTAGTTTTTTGCTTCTGGACAAACTGCAGTTCCCAAATGGCTGCTTAAAAAATGGATTTGACATTCCTAGTAATTTAAGGATTTCAGGGCTAAAAATTGAAACAGTGGATTTTTCTTTTAGATTTTTTTTTATATCAATAGGAGAAATAAAGGAAAAAAAACTTTTAAAACATATGCAAGCTTTAAGTTTGTGTTCTCATTTAATAAACACGAGAGCTTAGTGCTTTATGCTTAAACAACTGTATAACAATAAATGCACCTGTAACCCTCAAAAAAACTGCTTTCTCTAACTTACATGCTTTCCTGCTCAATACTGATCTTGGTTTTGCCACTCTTTCTATATGAAGAATGCCATACCCTATACTCCACACCTATTTTTCCCCCAAAACAATTGGCATATTTCCATGTCAAAAGTTTTATTTACATCTCTTACCTTTATAAGGCCTCAGGTATTTAATACTGACCCAGCCCCTTGTAGGGCTGTCATCAAAAAACTGTACGTGGACACGAGTGGATTTCCCTTTTCCTCTGACTATTGTTTTTTCAGTTGGATGGTTGTATATGAGACACGGCCACCAAGGATATCCTTCCATCTTGGCCCAGACCAAGTCACCAGGTGAATACTCACAGGAGACACTGCAAAGACAACAGACGTGTAACTTAAGGAACGTAAACATTTAAACCAGCTCTTTTCATAAATGTAACTGCACACTGCTTCTGAGCAGCTTGCACACTGAAGGTCTTGGAAGGCTTTTAGGTAGTGCAACCTGGATTAGAGCCCTTCTACGTCACTATCTACATCACTTTCAGCTTTTCAGATTTGCTCCTCCAGGTTCTACCAGATCCTCACACTGGATATGGTGCTGAGGGACATCGTTAGTGATGGCTTACATCAGTGTCAGGTTGATGGTCGGACTCGATGACCTGAAAGGTCCCTTCCAACCTAGACAATTCTATGATAGAGGTTCATAGTCCCAGAATTCTGGTTGAGGTCAGAAGGGGCCTTTGGAGGGCACCTTGTCGAACCCCCTTGCTCAAGCAGGGCCACCTACAGCCACATGTAACCTGCCTCTTGGTGGATTTCTTAAAGGAGGGGGAGAGAGTAATAACTGGGTCAAACCAGATATTAACTAAAAGAAAATGATTGCAGACC
>JAHREE010000352.1:43193-79520 GCA_033628505.1 Tringa tobata | reverse complement strand
GACAGCCACTTAAGAAATGCCACATAGGAAACATACCTAAGGCTGTATTTTAGAAAGTCTGGATCCAATGTCAGGTGCCCTGCACAAGGTGGGATAGCTCCGCACTTTGGTTTCCACAAAAGTGATATCAAAAAAAGTTAAACTTTGCAATATTGGATTGTTGTACATCCCCTTTTCTCTGGTGGGATCAGGCTGGGGGAATTAGGCTTTTATTAATAGCAAGAGACTCACCACACGCTGCATTCACTTATTCCCTCACGCAGTTCACAAACGTGCACACTGACAGTTACCCAGGTGGAGCAAGAGCTGGGAGACCAACCCCAGCAGAGGTTAAAAACTTAACTTTAAAGCTAAGTTTTAAACTTAAAAGCAGAGGCATGTATTGATGCGTCAGGGGCTTTGAGGTGGCTGTTTGAGAAGTCCCTCCAGATGATTTGTTTCACTGTAGATATATAAATATGCGTGCGTGTGTATTTTATGTAGACAGACAGATAGACAGATAAGTAGAGAATTTTGTAGTTTTGCATATCGCAGCCTTCTTGGGCGTAGCCTGGGCTGTATGCCCCATGGTTGATGCTAGTGGAATGTGACAGATTCGGCAGAATCTCAGTGCTGAGTGTTTGTGGATTCAGCAGGACTGCTAATCTCGGGAGTTTATCGGTTCTCGGCAGACTTTCGCACGCTGTCGCTTGGCCGGCGCTTTCCCTCTCTTCAGACGGTTGCTTTCTGGTACCTATTTCTCCATCCGCACGTGCCCGTAGAGCCATTCACACAAACTCACACAGTGGGGGCTTTTATGATACGGTCTTCAGTTTTGCTCGAGTGAAATATAACATTCTACTTGTTTTTCTACTGGTGTCAGCAGGGTAGGTTAGAGAATAATTAAAACCTGAACGTCTGTGAAGTTGTTTGGTAGGAGGCTATAAAAGGTGACATTGCTGAAGACATTATAAACAACTCTGTCCTTCCCCCCCTTTTTTTAATATCCTCTTTTAAAAATAAAACCATAGGGAATTGTTAAGTTGCTGTAGTGCAGACTTTACACCAAGCTCAGCTGAACACCGGAAAGTGCTGTATTTATCTTAATTCTTTTCCTCCCTCTCCCCCTGCCAATGCATACGCAAATACTCCCACACAGCCATCAACTGTGCTTTTTAGCTCCCTAAAAGGTTCTGAACAATTTCCATTCCAGGAACGTTGGAAATGGCGAGGATTTGGCTTTTTTCAAGATAATATCTCAAAATTTTTGAAACTGAAACAACTTTGGATATACCTTGCTTTACTAGATCATACAGTGCCTTCTCTACAGCTGCTACAGAATAGGGTGACGGACTGTTGTTAGTGCAGGAGCAGGATCCAAGAGGTAGACTGCAATGCAGTGACTCTCTGCCATACCTAGGCTTTCCTCTAGAGTTTGAAATTGATCCAGGTGCAGGACCTTGCACTTGGCCTGGTTGAACTTCATGAGGTTTGCACAAGCCCACCTCTCAAGCCTGTCCAGGTCCCTCTGGATGGCATCCTGTCCCCATGGTGTGTCAACCACACCACTCAGCTTGGTGTGGTCGGCAGACTTGCTGAGGGTGCACTTGATTCCACTGTCTATGTCATTGATGGAGCTATTAAGTACTGTTGGTCCCAGTCCAGACACCACTCATTGCTGGTTTCAAGTTGGACAATGAGTTGTGTGGGCAGAGGAGGGTTCTGAGAACCACCAGAGCCCCAGACAAGGTGAGGGGGTGGATCAGGTCCAGGGTCAACCCAGGAGGCAAGGCTGCAGGCGGGCACTGCCCTGTGCAAGCAAACTGTTGATAACAAACTTTTGAGAGCTCTTCAGGCAAAATTTGCTAAACCATTAGCAAAAGAGCTATATCTATGACAGTGTCAAGAGCAGTCTAGGAGATTTCACTTTGGTGGGTGTTTGAAGTACTGGATATGTGCACTACCCCTCTTTATGTGTCTGCTGAGCAAAGTAACAAATTTGTCTTCCAGAGCTAATAGAAAGCTCTTAAAATGAGGAAAAAAAAACCTGCTGGCTATTAAAGGTAGGATTTTTTCATTTTGAACAAAACTGTAAGATATTCTCATTCCAGTATTCTCCAATTGTCTCTCTGGGACAAATGTAACAATTTTCACTTTCCCCCTTTGGTATAAACACATTGTCTGAAAACTTTTTAATATATTTATATTCGTTTTTTGGCACAAGACTATGGAGGAAGATCGTGAGTCTTAACTGGTTTGTGTAGGCCTGCTGCAAATACCTGGTAATTGTATCAAAACCAAGTGAAATAACTCTGGCATGCAAATAGCTTAATGAGGAATGGAAAGAAGAGTCCGGTGCTTCATTCAATTAATGTGTGTCCTTTCTCTGAGGTTGACCCGAACTACCTTTATACCCATAGAGGTGAGATAATCAAAAGTCATCTTAAAGCAGTGTTGAATGCTTTATGGGCCTTACCTTGGTGACAAAGGGTGCCAGACCAATCTTAGGTTGTGAGGTGGAACAATTTATGGAAATAGTTTCAGCATGCTAGTATAGAGAGGACTGAAGACAATGTTGACCTTTCTCAGAAATTTCCCCAAAGGAGAATTTAAGCATGAGATGTACACTGTAAATATGGTAGCCAGTGAAAGGTTAGGTTTTAAGAAAAATATGACAGTGACAAAATGTTAATGAGTACTGAGGTCATTCTCACCTAAATATAATTGAACTGGTAGGCTGGCAAGAATCAGATATCCTAATATACTAATTTTGTGCAGGCTTGGAAAAATTACTGTGTAGGGGTGTTGTAAAAGTGTGTTTAAAGGGCATTTTTTCCCTCAGTGCTAAGTTAACTACTTCTCAGTTTCCTCCTCAGCATTCAACATACATAAAAGTCTAAGCATGAGTATGAAAATAAGTCAGAGACTGTTTATTCAGTAGCTCATTGTTCTGTGATTGGGTTGAGAAATCACCTTTATTTTAGTAACAGAAGATACATTTCCTCTTTGCTGGCTTTTTGCATGTCTGCAGACATGCAGCTTCCTCGTACCAGATTTAGGGTAGCTTGAATAGCAGTAAGAAATGAAGCAAGAAATGCATGTTTATTTAGGGTCTCTTTAATTACACAGTCTGTGACTAAAACCTTTTTACTGTTTTTCTTACATGACAAAGCAGCAAAAAAGAAGAGATGAAACTGTAAGATTTCTGAATAAGTGACATTTTAGGATGTTTTGCTTACACTGTGTCACCTTTTAGATGCAGGTCTGACGTGAGATGAGAGCTGCTGGAATGGCATGTAACAGAACTACCAGAAACAAGAGTTCAAAAATCAAGAAAAGTTGAAACATAACTCATGAAATTGATCTGCAACCAAAACCGCAGACAGATTGCATCTCCAATTAAGATGTTTCTCAGGTAATATGGTCTGTGAGTAATAGAATGTTCTAAAAAAAATAGGAAGAAAAAAAAAGCAGGAAATGAAAGAAAAGTGGACCAGGGTGAAGACGATCAAATTCTTCTCCATGGTTCCATCCTGCTCCCACAGAGTAGGAACATTCATCTGCTGATTTTGTTGGGTTCAAGATGCTCCTGCTTTTTGAAAGTGTAGTAGCCACCCACAGTTATGCTTCCTGCCTTCTGTTTTATTGTGTCTCTATTAATAGTACGAATGCTTGGGGGTTTTTGATGATACAGTTTAATAATTGCAACTTGCAAATAAGAAAGAACTCGTAAATCCAGAAAAAAAACATCTGTAATCAAACAGTCTGACCTGCATAGCACAGGGCATTGGATTTCCCTGAATCAGTCCCTGTTTATGTCAGATAATCTCTTGTGGAAAACAAACAGTTTTGATTTAAAGGTTTGCAAAGACAGGTCCTGGCAATGGTGTGTTAATTAAGTGCCATGAGATATTTGCAGCTGTCGAGGCAGGGAACATAAATCTGAGCTGGGTGGATAGGGTTAAGCAACTTCCAGTTTTTTCCCCAGCACTGAATTAGCAAGTCGGTGTTGCAAAAAGAATTTGTCTTTTGCATGAGTGATGTTCTCTACTTCAGAGGTATCACCTGTCAGCATCGATGATGGGTGAGAGAGGTAAAGGGAAAGCAACCCAGTGATGAAGAACAAGTACGGTCACTGCTTGGAGAATTAAATGTTTCACTTCTGCATCCCTGCCAGATAGTGCTGGGGGAGCCAAAGGAAGATTGGTTCCTACTAATTAAAATGCGGGGGGAAAAAAGAAGAGGCTTCTTGCTTTCTTTCTTAAATCTGTAACTTTGTTCCTTGTGGGAAGCTAATCTCCTGCCAAGTGACATTGGCACTAAATATGGGAAATATCTTCCAAAAGTTGTTTCTCTGATGAAGGTGCAGCTTGGGACAAGGATGAGGTGACGTGAGGTGAGGTGGTCTGTGAGACAATGCTTTGAGTTTCGCACTGGAGAACTGTTTTGCCCACTGAGCCCTGCCCGTGCTGGATCCATCCCCCCACTCAGGCCTCAGCTGACAACTGGTTTTCATAGCAAGAGAGTAGTTTAACTATGAAACCTTTGCTGAATGAGTATGCTTTTACTAGGAAATGATAAGCAGTCAGCTTACTGGGAGTTAATAGCTTATTAGAACTACTACTCTGAGCACTTTATTTGCAGACTTCTTAACGCTGATGTTCTGAGAGGTGTCTTTCCTGAGGTTTCTGGTTTGTTAGCAGCTTTGCACTTATGTAGATTTATTTTTAAAGTATACATACACTGAGTTTGTGACAGTCAACAGTTTATTGATAGAAGTGAGTCTAGAAATTAATTTTCCCCGTAACCTCCAGGTTAGTGCTTGTAAAGTAGCACGAAGGACAAAAGGTCTGAGGGGCTCAGAACATGAATTCAAATCTTTAACAAGAGTTCATTTTCATCAAAATCAATGCCTGGATGCTTGTGGTTGCACTAGAGAGCCAATTCAATATACATTTCGCTAACCTAGTAGTTCACAGTGTAAGATGCTTCAGTTTTAGAACACTGCTTTTTTAGTGTAGTTTGGTTTTCACTATCACTTTATATTTCGGCAGCCAGACTTGGGAGCCACATAGCGTGAAGCTTCCAGGGAGACAGGGCTTGAGATCTCTGAGATGGCAGTAATGACCTCTGCTTAAAGTTGGAGAAACAGATCGTGCTTGGCCCAAGGTAGAGCAGGGATCACTCCCCGGTGTGTGGTGGAATATAAACCTGAGGAAACACGGAGATTGGGTGATCTCGCTGGAGTTACCAAGGCTCTCATCCCCGTGATGGCAAAGACTCTCTGTGCCATGCTGTTCCCCTTCCCATACACGGCAGTAGCTCTGTGTGTCACCTCACTTGCTCCTCTCCATGCCATTTTTGCCATCCCTCACAAGCTCAGCACCCTCTCTGTGGTTTTCTCCTTTTCTTTGCTGTGTGTACCATCCCTCTCTTCACACGCTGGGGACACAAGGTCTCCCGTTCTTTTATTTTTTCCTGTAAGCCTTCCTTTTCTCTACAGGCATCTCCAATGGCTGCCAAGAGCTCCACTTGGGGCTGGTTTTTTTTTTCTTTCTCATTGAGAAGGAAGCATGCAGGGTGTTAATATTATATGCTAGTATTACTGGTTTGGTACACAGTTTATTGCTGATAAGTTCTATTACAACCTACAATCAGTTTAGTAATGTCCTATTGTAGCTGTTAAAAGAAAATAAAAATACATTCAATGTATCTGGATGGCATGATAAAATATGGCAATTAAGCAGGCTGGGGAACCAGTGAGGCAAGGAGTGATATAGGGGCAATTTGCCTACTGTACAGAATTATTAGATATATTTGTGCAGCTGGCATCCACACCTTGGAGAGGCAGGGGGTTTAAAACTAAATGCGTTTCAGGTAAGGACAAAGGTATGTCTTCACAAATTAGAGATAGTGCCAAATACACGAGTTCTTTCTGTAGATCAGGCTCTCAAAATTATTTCCTTTCTCAAGCAAGTTTATATTTAATTAAAAAAGCCCTAAGATTTATGGATATCTAAAATAGGCTACTATATAAAGATGTCCTTCTCCACCCTTTCCTTTAATTACCTGCTGAAGCCAACAATTCAGTCATGATCCAGTGACAATTGTATTGCCATGGAACCACACAGTCCTGCACTGCCCATCACAGTGGGACCTGATACAACCCTGACGGTCTGCACCAAGCAAGAACGTTATTTGAAGCTTCATCTTTAGGGTCACTGCAGTATTTTCTTCTCTGTTTTCCCGTGGAGAATTCGGAAGAGATGTGCATAAGGCTTTTTGCCAGAACAGAACAGGTTGCCCATGAGTCATCCCCTTTGTGTGACCCAGAGCACAGTGAGGCTGTCCGTAACTGGTCCCCCTCCTCAAATGCCAGATGACCCTGATGGTATTTTTCCTTCTCTGAGGGCTTCCTACGTTGCTCTCCAAAACCAAATCCAACCAACCCTTACGTTAGAACATTGGTGGGTGTTAAAAAATGATGGACAGCACCTGTATTCATTTTATGTCTAACACAGGTGTCAAAAACATACAAAGTAAATAGTTCTGATTTTAAAGGGACACTGAAAAAGTGCACGGTTTTAGAGGTTTTTGCCAAATTGTAGTGGGATAATTATCCATCTCTGAGCAGAACTGCTGTAGCTGTGAATGATAAGTATCTTGCCTGTGTGACTCTATAACCTGTGAACTGTGACTTTCATCGGAGATGTGAGTTCATGTGCCTGCACCAGACAGAAAATGTCTGTGTCGCTCATTCTGCAGTCACTGGCATTTTCACAAACGTGACACTGAGCAGTTGAGGGGTTAGACTGGTTGCATGACTGGTCTGCTGTCAGTGCAGCCTGAACTTCAGAAGTCAAAGCTTCTGGCTGTGACATTCATTCAGGCATAATTTAAGGTATGAACTCTATCACTAAATTTGCCTTTTTCCACAGGGTTACCAGGAGACAGGGGCTCATTTTACACACTGCCTTTTCATTACTGTTTTGTTGTTTCACATTTAATGGTCTTCTGTTTGACACGTTCTCTTTTCTTCATGGTTTCAGGAAGGTAACTTCAGCCAGAAGACTCACACATTATTGCTTGACTTGTCTATTAGTGTGTGTCTTGAATATCTTGCATTCATAGTAATAATACAGTGCAGCTTTTGTACTAATAGAAGTACACCTAAATAATTTTCACTTGTCTTGGAGCATCTGTTGTGTCCTCCCACATTCTTCCTTAAATCTTAACACACGGTCTCTTAAAGAAAACCCTGCTTCATAGTTAAACTAGCTCATTGAATTGGTGCACTTTTTAAAAACATTTATTTTTCTGTGAATGGAAAATGCTTCATTAGTTTGAAACACTTGTGTATTGGAAAAAATAATAATTCCTAAATAGCTGAAGTATAGTTTGCTAATTTTCTGGTTAAAGTTTCTGATCACTGTCTTTTTCTCTCCCCTTAGGCGGTGGCTTACTTACCTCTCAGCCAATTACAGCTGGGCAGTACTCACAACGGAGATTCATAATTTTAGAAGAAACTCTTGGAAACAGATGGCCCCATATTTTTTTTGGTGAGGACTGCTGAACTCCTTTAGTATCTAATTTAAGTAAAATCTGTAAGCTGACAGCAGGATAGGGCTTATGCTATATTGCCAGCTTCAGGCATTAAAAAATAACAAGTTTTTAAAATGTAATGAACTTTTAAATTTGCCTTGTGATTTTTCAGGCTCCAAGTGGTCTAATTTTCAAATATTTCTCTGGAAGGATGAAAGCTAAGAACCTGCCTTCCTTGCAAATAAAAAACTTACATTCTCATGTAATCCTGGGGGTTTGGAAACTGGGGTTTCACAAAAAGGTATGATGTGTTGTGAATTTCGTTGGGGAGGGAAAAAAACCAAACCCTGGGACTCACAACTGCGCAGCTGATGGTACCCAAGAGCATGTTCAGCACCCAGTGCGTGTGCCCATGGGTATGGCTACGCACGTGCACAGAGACACACGGCGCTAAACTCAGAAAGTTGTCTTTCCCAAAGTGATCATCTTTCCAGTAGTGGATGAAGGGTAGTCCGTTGTCACGAACTGTCCACTGAGGAGGAGAAAAGTACCTGTTAGTAGGCAGGGACAGCCTAAGGAGGTAGCTGTATGTCTTTTCCGTTAGAAGATGGGGCTGGAGTGGTTGAAAACAGCGCAGGAGCTAGGTACTCCTGGGGATCTACCAGCTGGACATTACCTTCCACATCTGCTTCAGATGGAGGCCACCATGTGAAAATTCCAGTGCCAATTAATTCCACTGCAAATTTAAACATGAACTCAAATCACAGATGTTCACTGATACGGCAGAGATACAAAGGAATAACACAGAGTGTTCTTGTGCTTCTGAGAGACCAGGTAGTGACCTCCTACACGAGCACCACAATCCTTCCAGATGCCTGCAAAGTAGATGTAAATTCATATCTTGATTTCAAATAAATGTGCTCAGAATAAGTTCCAATTGCCATTCAACCATTTTCCACATCAGTTCTAAATGTAGCCCCCAGTCCTCAGTAATTTGTTTCTACTTGATTAACTGGGAGCAGGCCCGCTTTGCCTAGCACAGAGGTGACGTGCCGCGCTGGCGTCATCCCACACTGAGACGGGGCACATGTAGAAACAACAGATCTGCCCCGTGGCCCCCAGCATCCTTCCTCTCGTGGTTGTGTGGGTGGCAGAAGGTGGTTAACACTTAGTTTTCATGGTGTTGCTGCACTGTAATAACTGCAGCTTCAGGATGCTGAGCCAGTTTCTTTTTGGGCTGCCGGTGCATTTTTCTCCACTTTAAGGGGTTTGTGACAATGGTCCATTCTATTGCCAGAAAAAAACAACTACTCCTTTCCAAGCGTTTTGCCTTATAAAGAAATGGTGAGACAAGATCAAGAAGGGAAAATAAGCCCAAAAGAATGAGTGGGGAAAAAACCAAAAGGAGATAGCAAGGATCAGGGCATAGGACAGAAAAAGTACTTGAAAGGGAGAAGAGTAATCAATGGAAGCAGGAGGAAAAGGAACCTTAAGAGACCTGAGACTGTATCTGGAGCCTTTCTGGAGGAATATCCCACCTCCTTAAGTCACCTCCCTGCCTTAGAAGGAGCTACAAGGCTCCAACTGCACCTGAATCTCTTTTGGTGGAGTGTTTTGTCTTTCTGCCAGCTCTACTATCTGAAATGAGGTGTATCTTCATGACTTACTCTGGAGAATTGTGAAGATGTTTCTTAGTGAGCCAAATTTATTAGTGTAATCTTTGGGATTGGTTGCTTTGTCTTTATTTAAAAGGACTGTTCCTTTTTTTCTCACAGCCAAGCCAGAGAACCCTGACAGGGACCAGTGACACCATCTAGGATACTGCAGTAGAGGGAGCCACATCATCACCATCCGTAATCGATAACGTAAGTACATTGCACTTACCTTGCTCCTCTAAACATGACAGCCAAGGGAACTCTCCCTTGCTTGGCTAAAAAATGATCTATAGAAAGAAACATGTGTACTGAATGCTCAGGCCTTCTCCATCACTACAAAGATCTGATTTATTTAATCAATACAAAATCAGAGCTCTTAAAGGTTTAGCATCACCACCAGGCATTATTTCCTTTGAATGCAACTGTGGCAGGTTAATACGATATTAATCATGGCTTTGTTACAACAGACAGAGCAAATAACATTTAACATAGTTACCTGCTGATTCTCAACCTGCTAAGATTTTCCAGAAAAAAAAAGGTTGTTTTGCTTTTGGTTGGTTTTTCTTAGCATTCAAGAGCCAGACTTCTAAAGGTATTTAAAGATCCTTCTGCAAATAGGGTTAAGCTTCCATGTCACTCATGTTTTTAAATTGTGCTTGAAGTGGCTTTACTACAGTTCACCTGGAAATAAACATCTTTTAAAAACAGGTTGCAGAATGTTATTGCTTCAAGACTTTCTGATTTTTTTATGTTGTTTTTATAATATTTTGTGTCATTGCTGTTCAGGTTTCACTTTTGCTTAATGCACAGCTTGGATTAATTTGCTTCAATATCTAAAGGGTGTAGGAAGTATATTTTCCTAACATTAAAAGCATAGTTGAGTTCAGATTACTTCAAATTTCTGGGTTTTATGCTTGGAAGTTGGATAAACTGGAACCAGGATGATTATTTTATTTTCAAAGGGAAAAGAAAATAATTTGTTTTTAAAAATTAAACAAAACCAACAGATTATAACTGTATCCTAGATGGTATGTGAGATACATAAACAAAAAGCTTAAGGTAGTGAGAGTCAGGTGGCAGATTCAGGATATAGTGAGTTTGTTTATATTCTGACGACACTGTTATCATTTAAAAATAGTTACTAGCTGTATGTTGAACCTAACTTTTACAATAAATTACTGCTAGAAAAATGCTGCAATTTTGAGATCCTTTACAGGATTTTATAAATTGTACTTTCTTATACCCCTACATAATACATTGAGACTACGGAATCTGGTTAGTTAGGCTGATTGCTTGTTATTTCCTCTTTTACAGAGCTTTTGTTAAATTAAAAAAGAAAAGAAAATTCAGTAATATTGCAGATTTTGTAACCTTTGGGACCATTTGTAAAATTGAGCAAAGCTCTAATATGAGAGCACTTTTTAGGAGAACTCCAAGTTGACATAGTATTGTAAAGAAATATGAGGGGGGATGGCCCTGTTGTAGTTGGTAGTATGTTGAAATCCTGCCAGTAAGTACGGTCTGTAGCAGCTTCTTATGTTTTTCATTTTTACTATGCTGGAATTGCCTTTTTCCCTGCTTACACATTTTGACACATTTTGACACATTTTGACACATTTTAAACTTTTGTCCCCACTTTCCCTAGTCTCACGGTTCTTGGTGAAAGGCAGGGCCGGTAATATTTGTGCTGTTCATCATATCTCCAAAATTCCGTGCAATAAACAAGAGCTCCCCTTTTTTAAAATTTATTTTATTAAGTAAAAGTTGGGTGATTATTCATTTTGAATTGTAGAGGAAACTAACAGGAAAAAAATGAAACTAGGAGAAATCCTGCCTGACTGATAAATGATATTCCCTAGGTTTTCTAAGTAGCGCATTAATGATGCATATGCATTATTAAATTCTGAGGAGAACATCACTGGCATGTAAATTTCCCTGAGGCATGTGGTTAGATCACTAAGTACCTGCATTTGTCTTTTGAAAGAGTGATTCATACATAGTTGATCATGATTTCATACCGGATTTACACCCTGTGCAAATCCCCCTTCTGACTGACTTTTTGGTCTGCATGTTGACAATAACCTTTTGTAACTTGGACGCCAAAGAGGTTCTAAGTAAAAATTACCAAAAGATGAATGTAATATGAGGCATATTCAGAGGTTACACTCTAGGCCTTTTAGAAGTGAGGACAGGAAGAAAGGTATGGCACAAAACAATCCTGCTTTTAAGGTGATGGATATCTAAAAGAGGATTACTGCAAATTACAAAGTTAGATTCTAGTTTGGTTTGGTTTAATAGTATGGGAACAAAATGGGCAATATGGCAATAAGTATGTGAGACGAGCAGTTTGAATGTCTGACTTTATTCCGTTTAGAGAGGAAGAAGTGTGAATTAGTCTCAAATTAGACTTCTCTGCATTAATTACAGCGTTCTAGTTTGATATTCAGTCAAGTAATAGAATACAGGATATGGTAGTACATACAATTTTGTTTACGATTACAAATGGAGAGATAAAGCTAGCTGAAATTTTACATACAAAAAATTCATTTGCTGATAATGCAAGTTTGGATCAACTGGAACTACTTGCAAATTCACACCAGAATTTGGCCAGTAAATTGTAGTCAACAAATACAGAAAACCCCCTAAAATGTGAAACAGTTTGTTTTAATATAATATTTTACAATGAGGTGTGACACTTTTTCATTTTAAAAAAATGTTTTATTTCAAAATTGAGTTAACTCTTTAAGATGGCATGAGAGTATATTAAAATCTAAGGAAATAACAATACTGGATTTCAAAACTATTTAGTTTGACCTTGCAATCATTGTTACTTTCTATTTTGATCAGGATGAAACCCCAGACTTTTCTTTTGAGTGGACTTTGAACAAGTAGCTTTTAAAATCATGTTTTTGTTCAGCTTCTTTATTTAAATGAGGAATATATTTCTTTTTTCAGATTTCAGTTTAGAAAATGCTCTGAGATACCAATATACAAAATTGCGGCTTGAATTAGGCTCTATCACTTACCTGCTCTACCAGATACTTAACATGGGAGGGGAACCTGGACTAGTCCTTGCACAATGCAATAGAGGAATAAAAGGATATGACTTAAAGGTGCTTCTAATTCTGAAGCCAAATGATAAATGTGTTTATTTCCTGTATGAGAACTCTATATGTTGATGATTTACAAGGGCAAGGAGGGTTTCGTGCATTATAGGAAAGATTGCTAGTAGACATGATACACTTGGATTTTCAAAAAGCCTTGACAAGACTCATCGTGAAAAGCTATTAAAGAAATTAAATGTCCATGGGATTGGAGGAAAGGGCCTTTCATGGTCTGGAATCCATCTTTAGGATAAGAAGGAAAAGGAAAGGCGAAACTATCACTCTTCAGAGTAGAGAAGGGTCAACAGCAGTGTCTCTCAGGACCCGGCCGTGAGGCTCGTTTCATTCAGCGTCTTCATCCATGGCCTGGAGAGGGCAGCAGATGGCAAAATCCCCAAATTGAGAGAGATTAGCAGTTTTAGATGCTTTATATTCTTATATGCCTAATTTTCAGTAAAGGATGGGCTGGTCAATTCCTATGGTACTAAAAGTAGCTCAGTAGAGCCGTCATCCCAGCTCAGGGTGGGTTCGGTACCAGACTAAGGGGTTTTACCAGTAGGGAGGAGAATAGCATTGGTAATTGCTTGCCTTCACAGGGTCCCCACGTGGGAGCTGAGCGCAGCCTAAAGTTTTCTCGTGTTCCCTTTATTTCATAGGGGCGAGGAGAAGCTTTTTACTGAGATTGTGTGTGAAAGTCATGGCATGACAGCGACTAGTTTGATCACGTTGAATTTCACTATAAAGGGTGACTCTTTGCGTTGCTTCTCAGAAGTCCCTTCTCAAAGACAGTGGCAGTCCCTTCTGTAGTGCTTTTTAAAATACAGAATAAACTGCAAATTAGGAAAGGCACACGCCTGTCTGAGTCACCAGCCCTGTCCAAATGATAGCTCAAAGCTGAATTGTGCTGCAAAGGCTCATAACTGTGGAAGCCAATTTGAAAAGTACCGATTCCTTATTGAATAAAGATGAGTAACTCCGATGGAAAGGGATTGGGCTGGCACTAGACACCTCCCTTGTTGATGTAAAAGCCGTCCCACAATGTCAGATGCTTTGACTGCCTGTGGGGTGCCAATACTGCCTGCAGGAAATCAAAGCAAGTGTGCACTGAGGGCACAATAACATGGAAAAACTAAGGCACAGAGTCTTTATGTAAGGCATCCAAAATTAATCCACAAGTCTGTAGAAAAAGGCAAAAAATGCTAGGTTTTATGATGAGAAATACATGTCAAAGGCTTAGAGATATAATATGCCTCGCTTTTCCACCGTAAAGCTTTTTGTGAGATTTCTGGAACATGAAGCCAGACACTGCTGCCAAATCTGCAGCCGCAGGGGGCTCCCAAGTCATCAAAAAAAAGCGTTCTTTATTCCATTAACTTCTTTGGATTTATAGGATTAGTGTGCTGAGGACTGGCTTGATTCTAAGCACCCTTCCCCAATTCAACTGGCTGTTGAGAGAACAGTCAGTGGTCGTTTTCCCCACCAAAAAAGATATCTCTGAGAACATCACAGCTGTAAGACTTCCTACTCAAGTGATCTCTCCATGTCTCACCCCAGAACCTCTGTTCACACTTCTCTGTGCTGTGTGGAACGAGGGATTTCACGGTTTATCGACAGAGCTGTGAGTGAGATCCATGCTCAGGCAGACAAAAGCCAGGATTGCTTTGCAGAATCAAGCTATATCTTAGGGTGGAAATACTGATCTGGCAAAAGGAGTAAGGTGTTTTTTATAGCATTAAAAGTTAAAAAAAAACAACAACCCACCCAAAAAACTACACCTGCATTGCACCTGGAGACTCAGGAGCAGCCCATGCAGCACAGATCACTGCCAAAGGCTCCTCTGGAACAGGTCCTTGGTTATAAGCACGCTACTGCATTTTGCAGTCTCTTCCTCTTCCACATGGCCTCGGAGCTTGTGTTGCTGCAGATCTTTGTTGCTCCACTGATACACAGGACAGATGGTTCATACATCTGAGCCAGATTCTGCCTCATTTCGGGTTTTTTTCCCCTTAACTTTTTCTTCTTCGTTTCCTGCTCCTCCAAACTGATGCACTTTTGCTCCCATTCTGTTTGCAGTTTTTATGCGTCACATTCTGCTCTTAGTTACAGTAGTAAAAAATCTGGTGGTGTTGGATTGACACAAATTGAGCTGCTCAGAAGTGCTCTCCTGGCAGCTGAGCTGAGTTACTGGGGGGACTGTCACCAGGTAGACCCTCGGATGAATGCTCCTGCCCCTGCAGTAGTGCTGACTTTGGAGCTGTTGCCAGGGTTGCATATTCAGTGACTCCTTAAAGTCAGATAAAACAACTCAAATCTGTATGTTCCGTTATGCCTGCAGATCTTGGAGCGGCAGTAACATCGAGGGGGTGGTGACGATGAGCAGCTTCAACAGTAACCTCTTACCCAACTGGAGCCACAACAGCAGATCTGGCTGTGGCTTATGCTGCTGTTTCCCTTCTTTCCACTTTCATTGTTGGCAATTTATTTCCCTCATTACTTAAAAAAAAAAAAAAAAAAAAAAAAGTTCTGAACATCTTTCTCTGTCTTTCAGCTTCTTTTCTTCGAAAAATATATTCACAGAAATGAGGCTAATGAGAGAAAAGTGAAAATAACTAGAGGTGCATACACATACAGATATATTTCTGTTCCTATCATACACATACAGATATATTTCTGTTCCTATTTGTATTCCAGATGCTTTACCATGACTTCTTTCCTTGGTTCTATTTTCTTTTAACTCCCTGTTAAGGTTTTCTTCTGCAAGCCAATAGTATACCAAAGGTTATATTAAGTTCACTGTGGGATGAAGACCTCAGTTGGTGAGATGTCATGGTTACATCTAGTAAGTCAGAAAGAAATGTGCATATTTTTAGTCCCTTGAGAATGTACTGTCAGATCACAAATATTCAAACCAACTACTATTAGCTGATCAGCAGTGGAGCGATTAAAACAGCTTTTCCCGAAGAGGGAAAAAAAAACACTTAAAAGCCTTTATTAATTACAAAAATACTTAAATGATTTGACAGATGAAAATAGTAACAAATACCAAAAGGCCAGATGATGCCTCCAGTTGTACCACATAAGTGAGTTTAAAAAATGGAGATGAGCCAGTTCTCTAAACTGAGAGTAAAGCGAGCTGATAACGTTACGGCTCAAAGGGAAGAATGGGCTTCATTAATTCTAGTTTTCTGCAGAGTCCTGCCTTTTTTCTGCTTCTAGCCATAAGTGCAAAATTGTTCAATACAGTTTCCCGACAGATTCAGCTCTTTCCTTTATTCCCATGTGTACTTCCAGGGCTCTTTACACAGAAAAATAACAGTTTACCAACCTATGCAACATTCATGAACTTGCAGCATTACTCTGCGTTACATCCACATATTGCATTCGCTTATTAAATGACATTCCCAGTACACGGTGCCTGGAATAAGATAACTCAAAGCCTGTTAAGTATTGCCAACCAGCCTTCCGTAGCTCCATACTCAGTAGCCTTCTGCCACGGTCCTGTTTAACCAGTGAAAGTAGCAGTGGGATATTGGAACCTTTTCTTTTTGTAATGGAAGAAGCAAGAGCAGCAGGATCTCCTGTAATATCTACATTAATTTGCAGGGCACAGTGACTTAGTGAGTGGGCAGGGCTTACCACAATTACCTGTTCCTGCTTTTTCACCGCTCTTTGCAAGGGTGGTTGTCACTTGCTTTGCCAGGGCTGTGAATTCAGGGATAAATACAAAATGAAGATGCATGCTGGAGTTCACACTCTTTAGAGCACATTTCAGCCTCTCAAACATATCACATTGCACCGGTCTCTTCAGAGCTCTTGTTTCAGGCCCTCAGGCAGATGACATTGCATCAATTTCATATTTTGAAGATTTTATTCCTTTAGAGCTTTCTGTACAGGCAAGAAACTTGCCATTTCTTTTTTCTGAAAACGCAGAATCTGATGTAATTGTATATCACTGTGAGCTGAAGCCCAAAATAACTGTACTATATTGCCTTGGCCATAAAATTACTCGAGGATTTACAGTATTCCCTAAATGTTCCTGCAGAGGAACAGCACTATTAGCGCAAGAGCTAACGTTATTGTAAATCGTTTAAACAGTACAGGGATTACACAACTGGGTAAAGTCTCCCGTGTGCATCACACTGTGGCAGCTCAGATGCTTCTGAAGCATTTCAGCTCAAGGAACCCCAGACCGGCAGCCATGGGGTGGTCCCCTCTTCACAGAGGACATTTCTTAGGGAACCTGGTAGGCCATTGTCCAACACTGAGAAGAAAAAAAGAGTCATGCCATTGCAGAAAACTCAAGCCTTTTGTATGTAATCCCACACACAAGTACAGATTGGGGTCTGACCTGCTGGAAAGCTGCTCTGCAGGGAAAGACCTTGGAGTCCTGCTGGACAACAAGTTGACCATGAGCCAGCATGTGGCTTCTTGTGGCCAAGAAGACCAATGGCATCCTGGGGTGCATTAAAAAAAGTGGGGCCAGCAGGTCGAGGGAGGTCATCCTGCCCCTCTGCTCTGCCCAGTGAGGCTGCTTCTGGAGTCCTGTGTCCAGTTGAAGAAGGACAGGGAACTGCTGGAAAGAGTCCAGCAGAGGCTACAAAGATGACTGGAGCACCTTTCTGATGAGGAAAGGCTGAGAGACCTGAGGCTGTTTAGCCTGGAGAAGAGGAGACTGAGAGGGGACCTCATCAGTGCTTATCAATATCTAAAGGGCGGTTGTCAAATGGACAGGGTCAGACTCTTCTCAGTGGTGCCTGGTGACAGGACAAGGGGCAATGGGCATAAGCTGGAACACAGGAAGTTCTGTCTGAACATGTGGGAAAATCTTCTTTACTGTGAGCGTGGCAGAGCCCTGGAAGAGGCTGCCCAGAGAGGGTGTGGAGTCTTTCTCTGGAGATATTCCAAACCTGCCTGGATGCATTCCTGTCCAGCCTGCTCTGGGTGACCCTGCTTTGGCAGGGGGGTTGGACTAGATGATCTCCGAAGGTCCTTCCAACTCCTACAACTCTGTGACCCTTTTCAGTATCCCTGTGGAGATTTGATTCCCTGGGTGGTTTTCTGCGCACGCCCACCAGTGTCAGGAGTTCAGGCTGCCTGGCGTGTTCAGTGAAGGAAGACATCAAAGGTTTCTAGGAAAACAAAATTCACTCTCCTTTGGTTTTGCATGATGCTGGCAAATACTATCCCGCATCAAGGAAGCAGCCACAAAAAGTATATTTTGTTAATTTTTTTAAGTGGAAGGATTCTCTATTTCTTTCAGATTTAAACCTGGTATGAATGAGCCCTGACAGTTTGACTTCGCCAAAACTGGTGTTCAGATTCTTAAGCTATTACCTTTATTTTACATTGCATTTCACAGAGTAATTTCAGTTTAATTATTTCTGGGATGTGGGTTAAAGAACTTGTACAGGGTAATATATCATCCACAATATAGATTGTTCATAACCTAAAAAAGGAAACATCAATTGCACGGGTGGGAAAAGTGATTTGGTTTAATGTTTTACAGGTCTAATTCTCTTAATACTTTGCATTTATAGAATTAGCGTTGCAATAATAATTCCCCTCCATAGTAAATCTCTGATACTTGTTTCTACTTTGTTATCTCCCAAGAAGGAATTACTGGCTAGGTCTTTTACTACTTTAATTCATAATATGGTTCAAGCTACGCTTTTTGTAAGGATGCTGCACTGCTTTTGCAAAAATAATTTAGAGACAGAGTTGGTAGCAAATCTATGTGTCAGACAAAGCAACTAAATGTAGTTAACACCTAAAAATTACTTACCCAATGAGTCCAGACATGTTCTTTAAGGGTTGCATTTTATACTCACAGGGAATTTTTGGAGCTAGTATTTTTAGCCTTCAGGTAGCTTCCAGTGGGCAGAGAGGATCCATTACTGTTTGGATTTGCTAGGCCTGGCTTATATTCCCAAACAGAATTTGAATAGCTTCATAATAAAGCAGGATTTGCTGGTCGGATCCGGTGAGGTGTATAATGGGAATAAATCAAACACACACAAAAAAAACCCCAAGCAACAGCAAATAACTAATCTGAAAATGCTTTCTGAGAGTTATTAATATGAATTGCTAGATCAAGAGAATATGATTGCATGCATCTGATACCTCTTAGTCCTTAATTGCATTTAATTAAATCGGTTGTTTAGGAGTTTGGTGTAGCTTCTCAGATAGCTGCCACATGAGTTCTAATAAGTCTGAATTCATAAGTAACTTGCCAAAAGCTTCAAAACTTATTGAAATACTCCGGTAGACAACTTCTAGCAGTGGGCAGCTCTTCACTCTTTGAAACCTGTGCGATAGGCATGAATGTCTGTTGTAATTTTGTGACTATCAGTGCTACATTTGCTTGTCTTGCCCAGCTGGGTCTTTTTCCAATCTGTAAATAGGCTGAGATTCAGAGGGGAAAAAAATTCAAGAGGCACTAGGAAAAAAAAAAAAGCCCCATTTTCTGGAGTATCAAGATCTACGTTATGAAAACTAAACAGGGAGCTACAACCGTGATTCCCCTCCCTCAGCCTTTGTTTGTAACATTTCCAGTGTTAGAGCTGGAACCGGTGCAAGCAGAGGAGGAGAAAATCAATTTTGAAATACAGTCTGAGATGGTGCAAAGCCCCTTGGACACAGCACATAAAATAAAAGGATTTTATTCTTTCGTGAGAGACAGCAAAACTACTTAGATCTGCAAATCCTGCGCATTCACCCAGCTTTCTGCTCTCAGGAGGATGGTGGATCCCCATGTTGTGCCCCAGGGTAGAGTCAGGACACAGCTGGAGCCAAAAGCTCTGCAGCTCTCTGGGACCTTGCAGTGGCAGATGGCACACCTCATTCTTCCAAAGAGTTTTTATCTTGCTACAATAAATCTTTCAATTTTCAGGGAAATCTACTTTAATTTCACCCAATGAGTTTCTTTCCCTGTAAACTGTCGGACAGTAAAGCTACTCTTTTTTTTTCCCCCTTATTGTCAATGCTTTTGTATTTCTCTCTCTGATTATTTCAAGTTTTTTAAGCACCAAGTGTTTTAAAACAGCAGTAGTAGTACTGTTAGTGCTACTAACAGTTAGAAGCACTGAGGGCAGTAAGGAGAAAAAATACGTTTTATTGGCTAGACATGGAAAAACAGATAATCTCTTAGGCAATGAAAAACTGTCTTAGTGTTTTAATGAAATAATACTTTAGGTCTCCCTTGAGAACCTAGGATGACTTGAAACCAGCTGTGGTTTTGGTCACTCATGGATTTAAACAGCATAACGAGGCTTCGAGCAATCCTAACACATTAGGCCCTGTCATCCCAAATGTTAATTTCCCACTACAGGGTGATTATTGTCCTTTTTACTCCTCAATGTTCACTCACTCATTACCTGGCATCCTTTCCCCAGGATTCTATCCTCTTCACATGATTTTCTTCCTCCTATAGACTAAAAATAAGCACATTCCTTATATATGGCTTGCTTGTATTTCTTAAAGTTACTCTGATAAAAGCATACTTAATGTCTGCAATAAATTATTTTTACAAAACAGTATTTTAGCTTTACATTTTTTAAAGGATGTTCATAAACGTGCCCATTTGCTGCTTTATTTCTCTTGCCTTTGTTCTCTCCTAACCTCTGAGGTCAGTGTGTTTTCTTACAATGCCTTGGTCTCTCTGCCTATACATAATGTACCGCTGAATTTCAGCAGCTTCAAACCTTTAGATTTAAAAATCATGAACTCTCAGAGATACAGAATGGCTTTCAGCAAGAGAAATATCACTGGAAACTGAAGATTATTGTCTACAAAAGAGGTGCAACACCAATTTTAAATGCCTTGTGCACTCTCATATCCATTGTGCCTCAGCCCTGACCTTACAGATTGGAGTTTGCAGCTAATGGACCGCATGATAACTTTTGATTTTCCCAAGGTATCTAGAGGTGACTATCTCATGGCCCATGCCAGGAACCATCAGTCTCTCAACCTTTACAAGTGCTAATGGCTCACAGACACCTGGCTTTCAGCCGTAGGAATATGATATTTTAAACTGCTGCCTTTCTTGCCCATTCAAATTCTTACCTCTATCAATTGAATGGATGTCCATTAATCAACAAAACACAGAGAATGAAAAATGATTATTTTTCCTTTTGCTTCTTTTGCAGAATCAAGTCCATTTGTCTTAAGCTTGCAGACTCTGGACAGTTTAATGAAGTGTTGACATGTACTAATGTCAGGCAGAGAACTGCAGCACTTCTGTTCGCAGGGTGACTGTCTCCTTGCTTCAGATTGAGGAGATCAGCATACTATAGCTGGGACTTTAATCTACTACAGGCAAAATACAGGACATATTGGAGCAGACCCTTCAGAATTTTGGAGCGCTGAGAAAAATGGAATTCATATACTACAGGGATTTAACACATTTTTACGATACAGAACTCCCCACCTGTGATGAAAGGCAGCAATGAGTATGAGGCAATAGTTGTCTGCAGTACCTTGCAGAAGAGTTAAAAAACTTCAGTTAAATTCCTGAGGTTTTCTCAGTCTGATTCTGCTGTTCCAGCCAGTTTGCAGAGCTTTGCCATTCGTAATGCCACAACAGCTACAATGAAAGCATATTATAGACATAAGAGGCATAATTATCAAAATAAATAGCTGGATGGGCTAAATTGTGCTACTTTTCGTAGCTGCAAATGCAAGATATACCAATCCCAAACTTGTGTAAACACCTTGACACAGCAAGATCAGGTACTGATCAGTTTTGAATCAATGTCTGAAAATCTAGATTTTGATTATACATAAGATTTTTGAACAAGAAGTCATACAAGAATTTGTTTATCAGATGCAATTTTATATAAGAATTTCAGTTCGCTCCTAAATTTTGCTGAAGTGAAACACTGACTCCAAGGAATTATTTGGATGGCAGGTAGAGTGGGCTTATATTGAGAAGTGGAAGTTAGTGGGGGATCTCTTTTAGTAACCTTTTAGGAAGCTCTCCAAGGAGATTTTCTCTGCAGAGAAGTGCCCATAGGAAGCAGCTTGCTTTTAGCAGAACTGTGCACTGCCAGCAAAGTGCCTGTGCTGCCATCACAACACTTGGATTAAGCAAGAAGACAGATTTTAAGTTCTGAGTCATGTGAAGAGGCTTATGTCCCTGCATCTTTCTTTCTTGCCACTCTTATTTGTGAAGGGTAAGAACTACAAAGCCTAACCACATGTGGTACTTATTCAAGATTGCCAAGTACTTTGCTATTTTTCATAAATTGAACTGTGTCTACTTCTAGCAGAGCATGTGGCTTGGAGACGATTATCAGCAGTCACTTATGGACACCACCACACTTACAGAAACACCGTTGTACTTTGCAAGGCATGAGACAGCACGTTCTCTCCTCCTCTTCTGCTGCCAGAAGCAAATTTTGCTTCCCTTCCCACTCTGGTCACCAGACCAAGGTAGGGGCCTGCAAAGTGGAGGACTTGGAACAACCAAGAGCAAAAGATACTACTAAGCTGGGTTTGCTTTAATAGACCTACTTACCCAAAGAGTCAAAAGTCAGCTAGTTAGACACTGCAAGTGATGCTTTAGAAAGGATGAGAAGTTCATCCCCAAGCATTATTGCAACTGGGATGGAGTGACCACCAGACAACTTGGTGGATTAGGAAGTAGCTGGATGGCCGTACTCAAAGGGTTGCAGTCAATGGCTCGATGTCCAAGTGTAAACCAGTGACAAGTGGTGTTCCTCAGGGGTTAGTACTGGGACAAGTGCTGTTTAACATCTTTGCTGGCAACATGGATGGTGGGATTGAGTGCACCCTCAGCAAGTTTGCTGATGACACCAAGCTGTGTGGTGCAGTCAACATACTGGAGGGCCGGGATGCTATCCAGAGGGACCTGGACAGGCTCGAGAGGTGGGCTCGTGCAAACCTCATGAAGTTCAACCAAGCCAAGTGCAAGGCCCTGCATCTGGGACATAGCAATTCCAAGCACAATTACATGTTGGGGGGAGAATGGCTGCAGAACAGTCCTGAGGAGAAGGACTTGGGAGTGCTTGTGGATGAGAAGCTCGATGTGAGCCGGCAGTGCACACTGGCAGCCCAGAAAGCCAACTACATCCTGGGCTGCATCAAAAGAAGCACAGCCAGCAGGTCGAGGGAGGTGATTCTGCCCCCCTACTCTCCTCTCGTGAGACTGGAGAAGACAAGGCTCCAGGGAGACCTTATAGCTCCGTCCAGTACATGAAGGGGGCTACAGGAGATATGCAGAAGGACTCTTTATGAGGGACTGGAGCCATAGGACGAGGGGAAATGGTTCTAAACTGGAAGAGGGGAGATTTAGATGAGATATTAGGAAGAAATTCTTTCCTGTGAGGGTGGTGAGACACTGGAGAGAAGTGGCTGCCCCATCCCTGGAGGTGTTCAAGGCCAGGCTGGATGGGGCTTTGAGCAACCTGGTCTAGTGGGAGGTGTCCCTGGCCATGGCAAGGGGGGGTGGAACTGGATGATCTTTAAGGTCCCTTCCAACCCAAACCATTCTATGATTCTGTGATCTTCCCCAAACCCATACAGGAGCTCTGCACTCATGGAAGTATCCAGGATGCAGAAATCTGGCAAGAAGCTGTGACAACTTTACCATCGGATAGTATTCGCTAAGAGCAATTGTCAAAAGGAGGTCAAGTGTTTCACAGTACTGCAGAGGTGACACACGTTAGTTGGTAAGAGGCATCCTAAACCAACAAACTTAGAGCAGCAGAAACTCTCCAAGTATTGTGCACTTTTCCTCTTCTAGGAAACAATATTGTCCCTGACAGTAAATACAAATGCACTCCCCCTCAGTTCCTCCTCTTTGTCTCCTCTCCTACTCTGAATTCTCTTCCTTTCTAGCTTTCCTGTTGACGATGGAGATTTTTTCCTCTCCTCTTAAAACCCAAAAGCCCATGTCTTACACAAGCTGACCTACTGCAGTGCCTTCACAATGAAACTGAAGGCTCTGAGGACAAAATTGCACTTCTTACGAAGTTTTGAAAAATGTTTTTGACAGTTAAAATGCAATTGCAACACAGTACATAATTGCTTGATATCTTCACCAGCACTCCTTGACCAGGACATACTTGAAAGGTGAGATCCAGTGATTCATAGGATCATTTAAGTTGGAAAAGACCTTTAAGACCAGTTCCCTCGGCCACTCCTCATAGGGCTTGGCTCTAGACCTCTCACCATCTTCGTTGCTCTTCAGACTCGCTCTAGAATCTCAATGTCTTTCTTGTAGTGAGTGGTCCAGAACTGGACACAGTACTGGAGATGGGGTCTCACCGGTGCAGGGGAACAATAACTTCCCTAGTCCTGCTGGCCACACTATTCCTGATACAAGCCAGGATGCTGTTGGCCTTCTTGGCCACCTGGACACACTGCTGGCTCATATTCAGCTGGTTGTTGACCAACACCCCCAGGTCCTTTTCTGCTGGGCAGCTCTAGCTGCTCTTCCCCAAGCCTGTAGGGCTGCATGGGATTGTTGTGACCCAAGGGCAGGACCTGGCACTTGGCCAGTAAACTCTCTTTCCAAAGAAACATATCTTTCCAAAGAAACCATATGCATCACAGACACCATGAAAATAGTTAAAAATAGAAAGTGGAGTTAAAAGATCAAGTGGAATCTCATTTCATCAGCCTTCTCCCTCTGATGAGTCTCTGGGGTGGAAGCTGAGTTCAGTGCGATGCACCTACTCGTCATCTTGCTCCTAATATGCCTCTATCTGCTGTAACTCTTGATCATTTCTTTAACGGAAAGAAGGGTTATACTTTCTCTTTCCCCGGGTTTTTCCAGGACTGAACAGGATTCAGTATCGAACCCACTGATACAGATTTACTGCTTGGACCCACAGAGGATGATTTCAGAGAATGCCTGCTGTGGGGCCTCCTGCTCTTTCAAGGATATGTGGCCAAAGAGCGCTGAGTGAAGCAGGTTTTTGTCTTACTTCTCTCCTGCCAAATGTATTTTTAGCAATATGTCTCTCTGGCCCTGCCAACTTCATTCTTAGTGAGATCCTAATAAGTGCTGGCTATTGCTCTGGGACTGTGGTTTCTGCTTTCAGGCTGATTCTCCTTGTCTGCTGGAGCCTGACCACAGGGAAATGCATCGTGCTGTCTCCATGGCAGGTTGACAGTTTTTCAAGCGCTTCTTGAACCTGATTCAGGCAGAGCTTACCAGTGGGACAGCTTACTTTGCTCCTGCCAGCAAGGGGAACCCCACGTGTTTCTTGCAACCTGGGCCAGATCCCTCCTGGGCGTTCATCTCCTGCGCAGTGAAGTCCTACTGCTTTCCTCTGGGTGAACAAATGGTAGGGTCATAGCCAGGGCGGAACAGGAAAGGTAAGCCCCCCTATGCCCATGTGAGAGGTATCAGGAGGAGGCAAATACTCCAGAACTTCTGTAATTCTTGCTGCCACTGCTGCCTACAAAATGGTAGGAAGGCTGGGGGTCAGAAGGAGGGAGAGGAGGAAGAGGAGAAAGTGGGAGGTATGGAACTGCCACATTGTCCTCTCCACGCTCTGGTCCTGCAGCCAAATATCATCCATCCTCCCATGCTTTAGCAGGGGGGTTGGACTAGATGATCTCCAAAGGTCCCTTCCAACCCCTAAAATTCTGTGATTCTGTGATTCTGTTCCCACTGCAAGTAAAAATGGGGTGAATATGGTGCGTCCAGGTAGCACAGTCAAAATGTGGATTTGATTTTTCCCTTCTTTCTACCACATACTCCAGCTCATTCCCAGGCTGGGCTGAGGGACACAACTGTCTGGGTCAGGCAGCCTGAGGCAAAGGGACTGTCTCTGAGGTAGCCCTGTGTTTTCATCCCAGCTGTCTCACAACACCTGGGTGGTAAATGATCATTATTAGAATATAAGTATATAGTTTATATATAGTCTAGTTTAGCTAGTCAATTGCTTAGCATATAGAAGTGGCTCTTATAGGCAGCTCAGGTCAACTTTTACATCTGTTCAGCAGTTTTGGGATCAGAAAATAGCAAAGAAACAAGACAGAACTGAGGCTTCCATGGGCAGAAGGGTAGGAAAACCAACCTGAATACCAAGCAGCTGACATGCATTTTACTTAAATTGAGATGTTACAATCATAATCCAAATGGCTTTTATAGATCAAGCTATTTCGTAGCCTTGAGCTGGATAATGAAAGGGAGGGCTGGCACTCTGATTATACCCCTCTGACCCTCAACAGTGCTCATGCAGAACTTCCTGCCCACAAATTTCCAAACTCTTCTGGAAACACAGTCGTGGAACTTAGATAAGGCGAAACAGTGTCAAAATAGGTAGCATCCTTATTAGCATTTCTGTGGCATAATCTCTGCTCTTGATTTTACGTATCTACCTTTGTTCTTTTACATTTGCTTTTATTTTCTTTCTGTATTCACAGAATCATAATTTGCATACAGCAGTTCAGCACATCACTGCTAGTCTCACATCTCTATTGCATTGTTCTTTATTTACCCTTTCTGCTGCATGATTAGAATCATAGTATCATACAATAGTTTGGGTTGGAGGGGACTGTTAAAGGTCATCTATTCCAAATCTCCCTGCAATAAGCAGGGTCATCTTCAATTAGATCGGGTTGCTCGGAGCCCCGTCCAACCTGACCTTGAGTCTTTCCAGGGATGGGGCATCTACCACCTCTCTGGGCAACCTGCTCCAGTGTCTCACCACCCTCATTGTAAAAAATGTCTTCCTTCTATCTAGTCTAAATCTACCCTCTTTTAATTTAAAACCATTACCTCTTGTCCTATCACAACAGGCCCTGCTAAACAGTTTGTCCCCATCTTTCCTGTAGGCCCCCTTTAAGTCCTGAAAGGCCACAGTAAGGTCTTCATGGACCTTCTGTAGGCTGAACAACCCCAACTCTCTCAGCCTGTCCTCACAGGTGAGGTGCTCCATCCCTCTGATCATCTTCATGGCCCTTCTCTGGACCCACTCCAACAGGTCCGTGTCCATCAGTCTATTTAACACTTGCAGGCTTGGGACGGAGTTCATTTCATTACTTTTTTTGTTCTGCTAGGCTTTCCATGCATTAGTGCTGCTTTCCTGTGCCTAAGATATTCTTTCCACTAGGATGCTTCATATCTTGAATAATAAAGATACCATGTCTTGAATTATAATTAAAAGTCAGAAGTTCCTTGCTGACCTTTCCCCAGCCAAGGTTGCAGTATCCTTCCCTCATTTTTTCATCAAATCCATAAGGGGTTGCTTAAGAGTGTTTCAGAGCTGACCAAAATGTGGGCATCCTTTGCAGTCCTTAGATAATATCTACATGATTAAACTATATCTTGTAGTTTCCTGGGATTTGGTGGATCACACGAAGTCCTCATCAAACTGTAACTTCCCACTGCTGAGTCAGTAGCTGCCATGAACCTTCCTGGGATTAAATCTCCTTGAGTGGATCTTCCTAATTTTAGGTTTGCATATTAAACAAAGACGCAGAAGCAGACTGCAGTAAAGGTGACCTGCTGAAAAAGCACTCTCTAATAATCTATAATCCTTATATTTGTGGATTGGGTTTGCCTTGCCCAAATTCCCATGGCTTTAGCACTATGCCACTGGCTCCTGGACTGTGTACAGAGATGTGTTAGCTACTTTTTCTGTGACATCCATCGTGTGCTGCTGCTGGCCCTGTTGGTTTTGCCTACCAGTTGTTCCCTGAGCTTATCAGGAAAGTACTTACTACTTTTCCACTGCTCTCTGCTTGCTTGTATCAACCCCCTCTTGTTTTAAGTTCTTTCTTTAGTTTTTTATTACAGAATTGTAGGGGTTGGAAGGGACCTTCAGAGATCATCTAGTCCAACCCCGCTGCCAAAGCAGGGTCGCGCAGAGCAGGTTGGACAGAAACCCATCCAGGCAGGTTTGGAATGTCTCCAGAGAAGACGAAATTTCCTGTGTTCCAGCTTGTGTCCATTGCCCTTTGTTGTGTCACCAGGTACCACTGAGAAGAGCCTGACCCCATCTTCTTGACACCCACCCTTTAGATATTGATAAGCACTGATGAGGTCCCCTCTCAGTCTCCTCTTCTCCAGGCTAAACAGCCCCAGTTCTCTCAGCCTTTCCTCACAAGAGAGATGCTCCAGTCCCTTATTGAGAAATTGTGCTCTCTGCCCGCATGTGCTGTCACCATCAGAGCTGATCATCGTGGGCTTAGGACCAGTGGAAATGTTATTTGCAAGCCATTTAACTCACCACGTTCGGCCTCCCATTTGTCAAAGGCAGCTAACAGCCAGTCCACACCATACGGCCAGAACAGTTGGTGGCTGAAGGTGACCTCAGATAATACTTCTCTCTCTGTTCCCAAAGCTTTTGTGGAGTTCACTTCCTTCCCCAGTTTTCACACTGATTGCTGCAATCTCACCTATTTCACAGTTTGACGGCACATCTGGAGAAATGGGCAAATCAATGAGAATCAGAGAGCTCTGGAAAACCTCGGGTGGCAAACTTGGAAGTTTGAGTCACAGAAATGGTTAAGCAAAATAGGCCAGGGAATCATAGAATTATAGAATATCTCAAGTTGTGAGGGACCCATCAGGATCATAAAATACAACTCCTGAAAAGAGGAGGGGGAAGAGGAGAAGTACATCTCCTTAGTAGTTTGGCATCTGTGACAGATTTCCATATGCAAAAAGCAGAGTCCAGACTCAAACCCACCAGCGGGCTGCTGAGTGCCAGATCTTTGTCCTTGAGCTCTGATTGAGTGCCACACAGCTGAAAATCAAAGCTAGAGATGTTTGTGAGTGGATGCAGATCTTTCTGAGACGCACACTGGAATCAGAAGAAGCTGCCTGTGTCAGCAAAGCCTCTGTGTCCCTGGGCCTGAGGACGCCACACAAGGCGCCTCCCAGCTGAGTTGTGCAGAGGGGTCCTACTGTAATGAGCATTCATAGATTCATTCTATGAATCATAGAATGGTTTGGGTTGGAAGGGACCTACAAGATCATCCAGTTCAAACCCCCCTGCCGTGGGCAGGGACACCTCCCACCAGACCAGGTTGCTCAAAGCCCCATCCAGCCTGGCCTTGAACACCTCCAGGGATGGGGCAGCCACAGCTTCTCTGGGCAACCTGTTCCAGTGTCTCACCACCCTCACAGGAAAGAATTTCTTCCTGATATCTAATCTAAATCTTCCCTCTTTCAGTTTAAAACCATTCCCCCTTGTCCTATGGCTCCACTCCCTGATCAAGAGTCCCTCCTCATCTCTCCAGTAGCTCCTTTAGGTGCTGGAAGGGGCTCTAAGGTCCCCCCAGCACCTTCTCTTCTCCAGGCTGAACAACTCCAACTCTCTTTGCTTTGAAGAGTCCTGCCCTGGTGACACTGTGCCTTGTCCTTTCCTGGCTTGGATGCCAAATTATCATTTCTTCTCTGTTTCTTTCCCTTTGCCTCCAGTCTAGTTCCTATCCTTGGGGTTTTTTTGGCAGCAACTTCATAGGAATCAGGCACTATTTTGGCAGTTCCACCAGAGTTTGCACAGAGCGTTCTTCCCGCCTGCCGGCTTGGGTTTTTTTTTTAATCAGGTCATGACAATCTGGTGAACCCAAAAATTTTTCAGGGTCAAAGTGGTGGGGCAGAAGGTTATGATGTGCCACAATTATTCCACAGCTAAGTGTAGTTAGGCCACAGAATAACTACAGCTTTTGTAACCAGGCTTCATGTCCATGTTTTCAAACTGAACTCCCGCGTTGTTAATGTTTTGAAGATAATGGCCTTTAGAGTTTTATTAGAATATTTTGCTTATAACAGGGAAGGGATTTATTACATTTCACTATGTGTTGTGTAAATGTTGTAAGGCATGGTATTTTATCAATACTTCAGTAGGAAAGTTTATAGAAAAAGGGGTCATTGTAAAAACGTAAAACCATTTTCCAGATCAGTAAAGAGTGTAGTTTCAGCAATAAATAACAAGCACCAAGTACAGACAACTGAGTTAGTTAAGAAGCCCCTCTTCCTGTCAAATAAAAAGTAAGTTTTCATCTTTCTAAAAGGTCTCTTGACTTCCAGTAGTGCTTATTTCAGCTAATTTCAGCTGGCAGTAGTAGTAGGTTTGTAAACATAGCTTAATTCTCTCCAATAACTGGACTATGTAGGGCCAAGTTACAAGGAATGCTGGAAATTTTCTGTGTTCCTATGGCAGTCAATATAATTCAGTGGCATTTATCTCCCTTCAAAAACTGGGGCTTGAACTCACCCACATGCAAATTAGCTCCAATTTTTCTTTTCATCTTGAGGATGGGTCATCTAGCCAGTAACTCCATTGTGCCAGCAACGAAGCAGTATAATTTATCAATAATAAGACTTAAAAGGACTCTTATAATTAGGCTAATCCTGCAAGCATCCTACTCAGCTGGAAGCACACTACACTCATCTCCTGTATAAATTTGGAGATCAAAAGTAGTAGTCTGGGTGCACAGTGCATGTTGAGCGGTGGCTTTGATTCCAGAATGGTGGAACTTGGGGCACTGTTTTGTGGCAGCTCCCTGGCCTTTAGTGCTCTGGATAGAGGGTGGCCAATTCTCACGTTATCCAACTGTAAAATTTAAAACAACATGCTCCAGAAGCTCATGGCTGAGGGAAAAGCGATTGGTGCCTCAAAATGGAGATGTAAAAACAACAAATAAAAATGAACAGGATGTGAACTGGAAGTCTTGGCTGCATGGATTTTCAATTCAGTTTTGCTGCAAGAGAAGCTGCTTAGACGGAGATCTCTAATTAGGATAAATTGCCTGGGGAAAAGGAAAAAAACTTTTCAATAGTTTATGCGTGAATTAAAAAAAAAAACTATTTGCCTGGGCAGCACTGATTCCAACCCTTCCTGTCTTTGAGGTTTTGTAATCTGAATATTCTTCTAAATAGAGAATTTAAGTTTATGTTCCTGTAATGCACGTCATTTTCTTAAAATAAGATATGTGAGATGCCATTGATAATACCTTGAGCCACAATTAGAGTTTAACGGTTACTCCCCAGCACAGATCTCTGTCCTTTGAAAAAACAGATTAAACAGTGGTGAGGGTGAGAAGCTGCTTAGAGGAATAAGGAAGGAGGAATAATACAAAGCAAAGATGCAGGATGAAGGCGTTGGCATCTTTTCCATTTAGTTTGTTGGTGGATTGGCCCAAACAGAAAGTCTGTCAGTGGCACAGTTTTCTCTACACGTTGTCCAGGGACTACTTCTCAAAGCAAGAGAGATCTTTGACAGCACCAGCAAGATGGAGAGGAGTCAACTGGGAGAACGAATTATTTATGCCTGCCTCTGAAGAAGCTCCTACTTTTTCACTTTGACTGGGGATCTCCTAAATTTCTTTGGGCCAAATTGAGAATTAGGTGCGTCACTTCGGGGGAAATGGCACCAAAACATGAAACGTGGAGCTCTGAAAAGACACGTGTGATGTTTCAAGCATTTTTGGTTTGGTTTCTTTGGTACTTTGCTTGCCTGGAGCCCTCAGTAAATGGGACGCAGCTGTACCCAGCCTGTTAGAAGTGCCTCTCATAATGGTGTTTTTCCAAAGTGTAACAGTCACATCGTTGACTGTAACTCTCACACAGCAAAAAGGTGAAGATCCACAAGTCAGGCAATTAAGAGAAATGCAGCTGTTGCCCAAATGAGTTATTTTCACCCGGTGTGCACATTGTAATAATGATTTTCCTACAACTGCAATACACTAATCAGCGAACAATGCACCAAAGAAGTTTAATTTTAGGGCCAAAATCAAATGGTTATATACAGCCCCAAGTCCTATCAGGGATGCTAACAGAATTGGGCTCCTTTGTTGATTTTTTTTTTTTAGGTTTGCTTATGAATTTAGCATTTAATGAACTCTTCTTCTGAGAAGAAACACTTTTGCAATGTGGGTTCATGATCTAGTTTTGTAACAGACTTCCTGTGTGATGTGGTAAAGAAGACAGACTGTTTCTTACTTAAAAGGGAAAGGTTACTGATCTTCCCTACAGGTGTTGCCAAGACTGTTCATTTCTGAGTTGCTTAGATGTTATTTTGAGGTGGTTTCTGCCATCCACGAAACATTATGAATTCAGTGAGATTAGCCTGTATTCAGAAAAAGATGCTTTTCGAGTTTTGCCAAGAGATGGAGAATGCAACAGTTTTAGCAGGACTAAATTTATCGTATCAACTGATACTCAACTAAACAAAACCAATGGCTAGGAAGACTTCACTCGTTTCTCTGAACTGTGCAAACCAGTGAACTGACCTAGAATTTTCAGGAACTCTTCTTGCTTTGCTGTCATGCTTTATTTTTAACTTTCACCATTTAAAAAGCACAGTCAACTCATTAGCCATCAAAAACAAAACAAAAACACACATGTGCTGTAGCAAACGACAAATACTGAGATGCTCCTTGCCGTTAAGAGTTTAAAGGTGGATGACACAAAAAGCAAAGATGCAAAATTATTTGAAGTGTGCATTACATCATGACGGCTTGTGTAATTATGGAGATCAGCAGTGCCACCTGGGAGTGACCAACAGCTCCCTCAGAAGACCACTCCTAACAGCTCCTACATTTGCCAGATACAACTAATGGCATACAAATTGTCTGCTCAAGCTGCTTGGTCCAATCCAGTGGTGGCATATCCTCAAAACACCGAGCATCCTCTGTGAGAGAAATTATTTTGATGTGTTCTTTGGGTTTCTTCTTCATAGAATCATAGAATGGTTTGGGTTGGAAGGGACCTTCAAGATCATCCAGTTCCAACCCCCCTGCCATGGGCAGGGACACCTCCCACCAGACCAGGTTGCTCAAAGCCCCATCCAGCCTGGCCTTGAACACCTCCAGGGATGGGGCATCCACAGCTTCTCTGGGCAACCTGTTCCAGTGTCTCACCACCCTCATTGTAAAAAATTTCTTTCTAATATCTAATCTAAATCTCCTTTCTTTCAGTTTAAAACCATTCCCGGTTTTATATTATAAGGTCTCTGGGGAGACCTTATAGCCCCCTCCAGTACCTAAAGGGGGCTACAGGAGAGATGGGGAGGGACTCTTGATCAGGGAGTGGAGCAATAGGATGAGGAGTAACGTTTTTAAACTGCATGGTGTCAGTGGTGTGGGATACCAGCTGTCTGAGGCTGCCAAGATGTTTTGGCAATTACCCTACAAGGACGCGCTAGAGAAAATAGCAGAAAATGTGGTGTTGAGGGGCGTCCTCCACAAAGATTGAACTCCTGATGAATTAATGTGTCTTGCTTGATCTTTCAAGTGTCTGTGCTGTGCTGCTGGATTTCATCTTAAACTTTTAAACAGAAATACTCTGCTACAGTTTATTCTTTAAAAAAACCCCACATTCCTGTAATAATATTTGTTTTAAACCAAGATGCTAACAAAGTCCTTTTATGGCAGTTAATATTGCAGTCATATAGACAGAGCTGACAATTGTTCTTTGCTCTTTTCTATGATGGCACAAAACTGGTGTCAGTTTTCCTTAATCAATTATTAAAGATTTATGGCCAGTTCAAGTGAAAGCAGGATCTAATATTTTAATGGCTTTATATATATTATGAAACAGTTTTGTAAAAAGTAAAGATTTTGTGATAGAATTATTTCAAGTGAAAAACCAGAGTCAGGCTTTCAGACTCACGAGCTGAATGTTCTGCAGTAAAGGAATCAAGTCCCGTTGCTCTTACCTACTGGTTTAAATAAAAGATAGGAAATACAAACTCCTCTTTTAAAAATCTTGAAGTATAAGACTTCTGCTCTCCAGCGTTCACTTAACTTGCAGTGAGCTAGACTTGAAAGGTCACAAGGTAGCACTGAATCATTATCTATTTGAGAGAATTAAGGGATAAGAGGAAAAAAAGTCAAGGCTATTTTTAACTTTGAAATTTATGGCCATGGTAGCGTCTGGCCAAATGAAAGTGATCCGATCAAAAAGCTGAAAGGCAAGGATATCTATCCTTCATGCATCTTTAAAATCACTACAAGGCAAGATGTTGGAACCAAAGGGAAGAAGTTAATCTTACCTTCAACTAAAAGATTTACTCAAGCCTGTGGCAAAGAATTTAAATGTTAACAGATCAATTTCTCTTGCAGAAATACAATTCTACTGATTCTCCTACATTTGTTATTAATTTACAGGCAAGGCTCCATAGTACAGGCAATTTAGGATGGGACCAAAGCAATTTATCTTTGTATAATAAGACCATGGGAAACTATACAGCCCGTAAGAGCTTCTGTGTGGCCTCAGAGCTGTAAGATCAGGCCACTGTAAGTAGCCAAAGACAGTCAAGTCACTGAGACTTTCCTGTCCCCCTTCCCCCAGCCTGCAGGCAGGAAGCTGCTTAAGCACTTTATGAAGAGCTGTGTCTGTGTATAAGGCTGTATATCAGGATGCATTTTTAAGGAAAAGCTAATTCAAAGGAGGTTGGAGCACGGTGAGAACTGGGGTCACTTTGATAGATTGTAAAATAAGTGCCATAATCCAAATTTCTTTCTCAGGGCAGTTCTCTCCCCTGCACTACTGCTCCCTGCTCTGGATAGACAGTTTCATTATTTTCATAGAAGTTGATTTTCCCAGGAAGCCGTGGCCACTAAAGTACGTTACCTTCCAGAAAGCTGGAAGACAGAGGTCAACACATGAATGCAAATTCTGATCTCAGCTCTAATCGAAAGGAATTTCTGTGGCTTGTTGATGGGACTGACTTGGAGAGCTGTGTTGTTAAGCAATAGCTGCTGCACTATCAACTAGACAGATACTTTTTTCCCTTCATTGGTGCAGACTGCAAACCCCAGATTTGCTCAAAAAACAGACTCTAAAGTAAAATCTTACATGAAAACATCTTTTTTTCCTGCAGAAGTCTCCGTGTTGGCCTGCAGCATGGAAATGCCACGCACCGGCAGCAGCAGCGTGGAAGGGTCACCGACCAATTTCCTGAATTCTACGCAGAAGCAGCGGAAGAAAGTCTTTAATGAGCATGGTAAGAAATAGGATCTGTTGGTCAGAAAAATTAAATTCGCATTGCTGGTAATCTTAAAGTTGTGCTAGAACAGGATCCATGGCTGTCTGGTGGGCATCCTGGTAGGCAAGTATTCCATATCTATATTTCTTCCCATTATATACCAGACATAAAACTTTCCCTTACCTGACAGACATGCTTAACTGTTTCTGCGTGGTCCGCGTTGTACAATTGTAGAGAGAACTTCTGAATACTCTGTTTAAGGAAGTTACAATTAGGTTAACAAAAGAATTATTGAAATAGTGACTATTGTTACATGGTGCTCACTCTGTAGGCAAGTATATGCAGAAAACAAAGATAAAGGCTTTCATGCAACACAGTGAGTGCTCTTCTACCTTACACTTCTGCTATAGAAAAAGAAACTCATGCCAGATAAATGCATCTCTTTTTTTCTGGAACTGTGGCAATGTGTCCATGTGACAATATCCTAATGAAAGAGAGAGGAGGGAGGCCATTTGTGAAAAAGCTGTATTGCTATAGCACAAGGACATTTGGTAGGTTAGCATATGCAGCTTTGTTTCCAGATTATAACTATGATATTAATCTGTGATGTGAATTTATATGACATCATTTCAAAAATGAAATGGAAAATATTCAATTCCTGGTTGCATGGGCATCCAGAAGCCCTAAAGGTTTCTAGAGAACCTGAAGGCTGTGGATTTAACAGTGCAGGAAAAAAACAGGTGTAGCATACATCCAAAGTAAGTAAAGTAGCTTTCCTCTTTCAGTGTAGTGGGTCAACAGTAAAGCAAGTTAAGAAATGTGATGATAATAGAGTTTTGAAAAAGCCTTTTTGAAAGGTAAAATTTTTAAGCAAAATATCTCATCTTATTGAACCCTTTAACTTAGCTTCTTTACATGTCTTAACCCCTGTTGTCCCAAATTTGGGTTCCTTACCTGGTGTGCAAGCCAGTAACACACAGAGCAGAGGTATTTCCAAGTTTATTCCATTAATATGCAGAAATGGGGTGCTCATCCCAAAACAGAAACACACCTTAGGTTCAAAAATTTCCCTTTTTATACACTGATTCTTACATATTCTAACAATTAATACATATTGTTATTCTCTTTAATGATTGGTTGAGATTTCTTCACTTCCTATGTAAGTTATTGTGCAGACTCTGTTCTCTTTTTCTGTTGTTCTCTTTTGAGTAGGTGGTATCATTTGGGGATGTGGTCAAAGAGTCAGTGGTTGTGATTTCCCCCTGCCAAAATTACCTTTTTACTACTTCTCCTCTAATCCTGGCAGCTCCAGGTGATTTTCTCACTTTGCTGACCAGACCTACAGTTTATCACTCTCTTGACAGGAATATCCTGCTTATCAACAAAGCTACGTTGTCTAGTTCCTTCATTTAATCTTAGATAAATCATGTCTAGTTACTATTTCTCTATAAATGATGAAATAAGGTTGGGGCTGTACAGAGGACTTTTAGCAGCAGCTGCAGGTTCCCTTGGTTGCTTCAATTACTTGCTACATTTAATTTTTCTAGTTAATATCAATTTTACTACAACACCCCTGCACTGATAGAAGAGAAAATTATTTTTACAACTGGAAAGCTTAAAAGTACCACTTCTACAACCGCTTTCAGGAACAAGAGGAATGCCAATGCATTTTGAATACTGATTTAACATTAGGAATCTGAAGGTTAGTGTTAAGTAGAAGCAATCTGATCCTTGCAGGGGAGAAGGAGGTTTTTTCCCCCCTCACATGTCTAGAAAATGAAACCTTGCCCTGCTATTTAACCTTTCAACACTTATCAGGTGTTGAACTGTTTCAGAGCTGCCGTACCCATTTCACACACACAGTCTGTGTTCGGAGCTGAGATTTTCTTTCCGAACACAAGACCACCGCAACTGTGTTACAGCGTTACTGATCCCATGATTTTAAGTCATTTCAGTTCATGATTCCTGAATTGCCTTTATTCTTTATTGCAAATTCAGCTGTTGGCACCATCTTTCAGAGAAAAACTAGGCAAATGCTGCTCCAGTGGTCCCTCCTTCCCCCGAACCTTCCCTTAAGATGGGAGAAGCTGCTGCCCTTGTCACATCCGCCTCTATGCTTTCACTACACAC